>PVJC01003127.1:0-72952 GCA_004026665.1 Murina feae
GGCAGAGCAGAGGGAGCCCAGGAACGGGCTGGATTGACCAGGTCTGATCACGGGGTCTCCTCTGTAGGGCCTGTGAGGATTTTGCCTTTCCCTTGGGTGATAGGAGGAGCCATGGTCCGGCTTTGAGCAGGGTCACATGATCTGTGTTTTCATTGGATCATCCTGGCTGCCTTTCTGAGAGGAAGAGGAAGCAAGGAAGTCATGGAAGAGACTCTGATCATCCAGGACAGACGCGTTGTTGGCTCAGACCAGATGGGTCAGCAGAGGTGGAAGAGGCCATCCTATTTGGGATATATTTTGAAGGTTGAGTCCTCGGAGGTTCTGGTGGTAGGATCCAGGATGAGACACTGATGAGAATCACAGATGACCCCTAGGGGCTAGAGTGTGCAACTGCATTTGGAGATGAAGGACAGAGAAATACTCAGGTTAAGGGGGAAGACCAAGAGTTCGGTTTGGGGCACTTGGATGTGAAATGCCTGATCTAGAATCCGCATGGACATGGTGAGGAGAC
Source organism: Murina feae (assembly GCA_004026665.1). Classification (NCBI taxonomy): domain Eukaryota; kingdom Metazoa; phylum Chordata; class Mammalia; order Chiroptera; family Vespertilionidae; genus Murina; species Murina feae. The sequence continues at coordinate 512 of PVJC01003127.1, forward strand.
AGGCAGAGAAATGAGCATTCATAAAGCCAAGGGTCATAACTAATATTCCTTAAGGACAACTGCTGCAGGCACTGGGGTAGAAACTACACATTTGAGAAGCAACATAAAGCGGGCCCAGGAGAGGTTAGAGAACTTCTCACCCTCAGAGAGCCGGCGCCCAGTAGGGCTGGGCCCCGAGCTGTTTGCTTTGGAGTCTGTGCCTTCGGAGTCGCTGCCCCCTGCCTCCCGTCCAGCTTCCTGATGTGTGGGGAGGGGGTACCCACTGGCCTGGGAGACAGAGTCTGCATCTAGTTCCGGTGTGGCTTACTGCTGATCATGTTCACCCACAACCCCTTAGTGCCCCCAAACTTGAAAATTATATCTGATCTTAGCCATCTGGGGGCGCTGTTGGGGAGGCATAAATAATAAATACGCACCCATAACCTGAAGCTCTTAGAAGGAAGCCATCCTGCGTATTCCAGATAGTATTGTTAGGTTGAAAGACAAAGGCCTTCCTCGTAGGAAGAGCGTGTTGCCATAGCGGAAAGTTCTGGCCCCCAAACGGGTACAGGCTATCGAGCACGGGCAGGCCTTCCCCTCCTCACCCTCACAGAGCCACAGAGGGGAGGCGGGTCACACAGTGGGTATTTGTCAGGACCTAACAGACTCACTGTGGACTGATTGCAGCTAACATCTTTAAGGCCTTCGCTCCGTGCCAGCCGCTCTGTTAAGCATTTTATGGGCAGATTCGTTTAATCCTCACAACACTGCCGCGAAGTGATTACTGGTAATGTTCCTGTGTGCAGGTTTGCGAGCCAGTGCTTAGGGAGGCAGCGTCGCTGGCCCTGGGTCTCAGCTCTTCAAGTTGCACAGCTGGGATTTGAACTCAGGTCGTCCAGGTCCAATGCTCTTTCCGACACGGCAGCCTACCCTCCTCAGAAGAGGAGGTGGTGGAGCTTGGAGCCTCTGGGGAGAGACCAAAGTTAGAGAGATGGAAGGACTCCAGTGACCATGGAAACCAGGGTGGAGAGGGCGGAGCTAAGCAGACACAGGCATTCGGAAAACAGAGGCAAGATCCGAGGCAGAGAGGAGCATGGCTTTCCCAGGGTCTGAGAGATCAAACCTTGGTTTCCAGAATTGGAACATCACCGAATTTTACTCCTGGGCGGGAGAGGCTTCAGTTACTTTCAGATGAATTTTGAAGTAGATCTGCCTTCTCTTCCTATATTAGAAACTTCATTCAACTTCCTCAAGCCTCTTTTTTTGTTGTTATTCTATAAAAATGGGGGACTAATTCATGAATAACTCCCCTATAAACTTTACTTGAGCGGGAAGCCAGGGAATGGCTCTGCCTCTGCTGAGTAAATAATCCCCCCTCTCTCTTCCCCCCTTTCTTCTTTTTCAGGCTGAAACTCCTGAAAGTCTGCCTGCTTTCTTTTCTTCCTCTTCCCTGCCCCCTTCACGCCCCCTCCCTTCTGGCCTGCCTCCCTCATCCATTCACTCATCCCTTCTTTTATTCATTCGGTCTCTTTTGAGCCCCTGGATCTGCCCTGGGGATAAAATGGTAATAACGCTGATTTCTGTGACCTGCGCTCTGTGGGGGGGTGGGGGAGGCAAAGGGCTTATCTCATTTAGTCTAACTACCTTGCTCAAGGTCAGAGAGCCAGTTAGCGGATTGAAGCCAAGCTGACCCCAGGCTGACCCCTGAGCCCACTCTGTTAACCTCTAGGTCCAGGCCCTGCTGAGCATACAGTTACTATACAGCAAGCATGTCAAACTCTTGGGCCATGGGCCGGATGTGGCCCACAGTGAATATTTTTGCGGCCCAGCCAATATAATGGTGTGAACAGTTATTTACAACTAGAGGCCCAGTGCATGAAATTTATGCACTGGTAGGGTCCCTAATGGCTGTTGGCTGCCACCCAGGGCCTTCCTTCGTTCTGCACCATATCCTGGTGGTCAGCACATGTCATAGCAAGCAATCGAACTCCTGGTTGGTCGAACTCCTGAGGGGACACTTTGCATATTAGGCTATTATATATATAGAGAGAGAGAATATGAAATAAGTCTCCTGTCAAATCCAGAATTACTGACATTCACCTAGGGTCCGTTTTGAAAGTAATCACTGCAAACAAGATTTCCCCAAAAGTAGGAAGGATAGAAGCAGAGAAGAGATGCCAAGTGTCAGGAAGAAAACATTAATTTTATCGTTGTTCTTGTTCTTTTTTTTATACTGTACTTTTAGAAATAAACCTGTGTTTCTATGAAAATGGAAGCTTTTGTTTTTGCGGTCCATGTAAACTTAAACCGTGTTTATTTGGCCCGTTAGCCTTTGGGTTTGACATGCTTGCATCACAGTGAGAAAGTGACTTGAAGGGGAGAACTCAGGGTGAGGTACAATCACGTTTTAGGTAAAGCAGTCCTGGTCAGGTTGCGGGGAGGCATCGAGAAGGCTTCTGAGGGAGTGGGGGTGGGACAGCAGCCTCCATGGTCCCGCCTGGAGGGATGCCTTACGCAGGGCCTGGGTCCAGAGAGAGGAGAGTACAGATAAAAACTGAAAAATTAAACAAACGTGAAATCTGCTCCTCAGACGGGCCAGGTGGCTCCTGCCCTTGGTCCTTTGCCCCCATGTCCCGTCTTCCAGGAATGCTCATCCCCAGATCTCTCCCCCTCTCACTGCTATAACTCTCTCCAAGTCTTTGCTCAGATCTCAGCTTCTCAGTCGGTTTTCCGTCCCCCTTTTCATCTTGCTCTCCCTGCATTCGTGTTTTTAATATCGCTCATCACCGTCCAACCTAGTTTATGAATACTTATCAAGCCGACTGCCCTGCGGACCCAGTAAGCAGGGCGGACCCAGGTACCCAGGCATGGCTGCTTTCCCTGGTTATTGTATGTCTTTCTTGCTGATGCCTGAACTCTGAGAGGGCGGAGATATTCGCCCCCTTGTTACTGATGTATTCCTGGCAGCTAGAACAGTGTCTGGCAGAGATCGGGCGCTCAGTAACTATTTGCTGAATCAACAAACAAATAAAGCATGTGATTCCAGGTGACTTGAGCAGTGGAGGGTATTGCAAGAGAAGTATGAAGGGTTTTCTGAGCTATGGCTTGAATCTTGCCCTCAAGTCATTGAAAGGGAGTTCAGAGTTTTAGGTACAGAGGAGAAGGCTCAGATTTTCAGATTTGGGCAGAGCCCTCGGCTGCAGTGTGGGGGATGATCCGAGAGCTGAGGCCGGAACCAGCATCTTGAAAGAAAGTATTGGCAGCCGGTAGGAGTTTATCTCCTGTATAAGTCCAGACAAGATCTGACAGTGTCCCATATACAGCAGGACACTGCCCTTGAGGTCCAGCGAAGAACGGATTAGGACAAACCGGAAATAGAGTGGGTAGATGGCTCTGGGTGACAAGACCCATTTTGGACAGGAGTGATAGGACAGGAGGGTCCAGATCTCAAAGCAAGTCTGGGCTGGAGGTATCTTTAGGTGCTGCCTTTTTTGGAACTAAAGTAGAGCTTTGGGTATTAAAATAGATGTTCTCACCGGGTTATTACAGTTTCCTTTTCTGGACTTCTAGGTGTGACGCATGGTGGAGCCAGAGGTGGTAACCCTGTGCTCCTGGTCCAGAAGGAAGGGCGGCCGGGCTAGCTGTCTCCAGTAGATCGCTAAGTGCAGCAGTTCTCAACCCGTGGGTCTCGACCCCTTTGGCTGTCGAACAACCCTTTCACAGCGGTCGCCTAAGACCATCCTGCACATCAGATATTTACATTACGATTCATAACAGTAGCAACATTACAGTTATGAAGTAGCAACGAAAATAATTTTATGGTTGGGTCACAACATGAGGAACTGTATTTAAAGGGCCAGAAGGTTGAGAACCACTGGCTAAGTGGGTGGTGCAGACTGTCATGAGCAGGTGCACAGGCTGGGCGAGGTGTGATTGGCGAGCTATGATTGACTGGGAGGCGGAGGCGAGTGAATGCTGAGCAGGTTCATCAGAGGAAGGATCATCGCACTCACTCCCATGGTGTCAGGAGCCCCTGATTGTGCAGCCCATATCCAGGGAGTGATGTGGGCTCCTGCCTCGAGTTGTCAGGGCATCACCAAGCCGGCCCTGCCCTGGGTGCCTGTGTCTGCAGTGCTCTCAGCTTGGGCAGAGCAGCCACACTGATGCTTCTGTAGGACCCCCTGACCTCTGTCAATTGTGTGGCTTCCCTAAACGCACGGGGAGCCACCCTCTCTGCCGAGTGAGGAAGAAGAGGAAAAACAAACTTCTGAGAGTGGCTGGGAAGTATTTCCGTCCCCTCTTCCTTACCCAACTTGTGTCCACTTCCGGGTGGGGAGACAGAAGCGCCCACGCCTTTCCTTTGGGTGTATCCTTACCCTCTTACCATCTTCCTAACCTTGGCACCACTCAAATCTCTGAAATTCTGGCCAAATGGGAACCATAGCACTGCTGTGATCCCAGAGGGAGAGGATACACTTCAAGGTCTTCACACAGCACCCGGCACAGAGGACACCACCCCACCACCACCACCGCCGCCACCACGGTGTGTAGCTGCAGTTGTTCCTAATTTTAGAGTCATTTTGTTGTCATCATAATAGGCATCTGTCTGCCTACCGAAAAGATTCTGGATGGATTGACCTTGAGAGTAACGGAGACAATACTGGTCCTCCATGGGTCAGGAAAGCTCCCCAACTACACTCCATCCAGATGGAGGAGAAGGAGGGCCTGGAGGAGGGCCATGTGAGAATCAGAGTCAGGATTCTGTCCTCGTTGGAAAAAGCCGGCCGCACATCTCAGTGGGGAGAGAGCACAGGCGTGGAGTCCGACAGTCGCAGGCACTGTCTGCCCCATGCACCTTCCACGTGATCTTCTCAGTCTCTATGGGAATAATATTTTGGAAGCAAACTATGCAGTTCACCTAATACTTTGCAGGTATTTTTATATTATCTCAGCTCTCCGAGGCAGGGCTTTCACATCGTACAATTTCTGAAATTGATGTGATTTACAGCAGCATCTTGACAGATGGTCTTTTTCTCCTCAACATATCCAACCCTCAGTGGCCTCACGGAATCCAGAGGAGACGCGTCATTATTTGTATTTGTATTATTTCCCTGGCTGATCCTTTTATCTTGCAATGGTGGAGGAAGCTGGAGAGCGGGCAGGGCTCTAGACTGAGGAAGGAAGATCTGAATTGGGAGGCTGATTAGGTCAGTAAAGAAGAATTTTAGGGTGCTCCTCCATTACCTTTCAGTGTATGACCACAAGGTCCTCAGACATTGGTGCTGTTGCTACTTTTGATAACCACATCACTTGTTGGAATGGCGACCACCTCCTGATGGGCCCTCCTGCTGTGGAGACCAGTTTCTTGTTTTCTGAAAGTGGACCTTTACTTATATTGTGAACCCGGAGAGAGGGGAGGTCGAGGCACGTGGAACAGAAACATTTTAGATTTTTAGATTTCAGGAAGAGATATTGGAAAGCTTAGGCATTAAACCCAGAACTCCAGGATGCTGCTCTGCCCAGATGTCTTCTCGCACTCATTCAGACATTCGATAAATATTTGTTGAACGTCTACTTGACACCAGGTATGAAAGTGATGCTCTCTGATACTCAGTCCATTAGAAATTCATGTGGCTAACTCATCCTTCTTTGAGAAAACCAGAGACTTCTGGGAACATGTCAGGGCTGCTTGCCATTGGTGCAAATTATTTAGGGAGATTGCTTTATCAGCATTTGCCGATATCAGCTCCCTGAGTCATGTAGCGCTTGTGGATGCATAGAGGGGTGGAGCTATCCTACTTAATTATTAGGGAAGGGAGGGTGAGAGAGCAGACTGGGATCAAATTAAGGCACAGGGGACTCTGCAGAAGACAAGTGCTGAACAGGAACTGGGGGCAGGGAAGCACACACCTGTGGAATGAATTTAGGGATTTAGGGGGACAAGAACAAAGCCTGTCTTTAGAATCATGTGCTCAGTAGAGATACTTTTTTTAATTTTCTTGTTTGCTCTCCAAGTGTCTTGGCCCAAAGAGCCCGACAATGCAGATTAGTTCTACTCGTGGTCTCTGTTAGCAACGGGTCTAATGGGGTTAACGGGCATGTGAGGGCCGAGCAGTCACCCTATGGCCACGTACCTCTGTGTGCTTCGAGCGGTAATTCTGAGTCGCAGGGTGAAAGTTGGCAATCAGTCTCAGAACCCCCTGTTGGGTCTTTCCAAGTTTCCCAGCCACAGCTGGACACCCCCGATGACTCGGGCATCGAGGTCTTCCTGCAGGTCTCCCCACCTTGGCACTATTGACATTTGGGGCTGCATCCTGTACGTTGTGGAATGATTAGCCTTGTCCCTGGCCTCTACCCACTACTCCAGTTGTGATAACCAAAACTACGTCAGGGCATCACCACATGACCCCTGCAGGCACGTCCTTCCCTGTTGAGACCCCTTGTTGCCCCCGGTTAATCCATTATGATCAGGCAGTAGGGGTGGCGTGGTGTTGGTCATAAGTGGTTGTTAGTGAAATTATATAGGAACATTCTACAGCCTGTGTGTCGTTTCATTACTTGGAGTGCCCTGGCCACGTGCTGTCTGCATGACTTTCTGAACCAGCCCTGGGTTCAGGCTCCTATAGGGTGAGCTTCCGACATTCTTACTCCTCTTGACTCTACTCCCCATTAGCCTCACAGATGGGGAATTTTTTCTCCTGGAGCCTCAGACCGTTGACCAGTAGTGAAGAGCCTCTTTCGGATGATAAGTAAACGCATTCATTTCCCTGTACCCGGAAGCGTCCCTGGTACCAGGGGAAAGCCATGACTGAGTTAACCAGGCTCAAAAGCATCCGCATCCATAGAAGCCGAGGGCTCGGTGAGAACCCACCAGAGCTTACGAGCTGTCCTGAAAATGACGGGAGGGGCCGACTTGCTGCTCATCTGTCCTCTCCTGAAGGGAGGAAGCCGCCCGTGTCATTCTGTGACCAGCACAAGGACACCGTTGTTTTCCCTCCTAAGTGCATATACATAGATTATTAGCAGCATCTAATGTATGACAAGGACGGACGTGGCCTGCCCGGGAAGACAAATAGCTGTTCTCTCCTTCGTGCAGTGCACTGGGCTCGCCCATCTGGAAGAGTGCAGTGGACAGGGTGTGTGTGTGGGCTCCTTATTGAGATGGATGGGGTGGCATTGGGGAGTGGGGGGGTGGGGGACGCTGTCAGCCAGCCTTGGACAGGGTGGAGCACCAGCTTTCCTAGAAGCAGGATGATGTTCTGATCATTAACAGGCATCTCCATCAGAAACAGAAGCTCTGGTGTCCTGTTTCCTTGTTTGCCATTTGATGAGTCTGAGGGGCAAAGAAAGCATGGCAATTTGGGGCCTCTCTTCTTTACTGCTCGGATGTCAAAAGAGGCCCCAGGTCATATGCCATGATAGCAGAAACATTTTTAAGATTAAAAAGAAGATTCCTCAAACCTGGCCAATAATCCTCTTAAAAAATGATGTGATACTAGCGTGTAACAAAAGGAGGCATCCATGAAGGGCTTAGAGTGTGTGTGTGTAGGGGGGGAGGAATGGGAAGGTTGATTGGCAGGGATGGTACTTAATTTTTTTTTAAGTGAACTTTAAAATTCTGGAATAGATTTTGGTTTACAGAAAAAATATAAAAATAACACAAAGTTCCCATATACTTTGTACCCTGTTTTCCTTATTATTGTCTTTGCTAGAGGCCCGGTGCACAAAATTCATGCACAGGTGCAGTCCCTAGACCTGGCTGGCGATTGAAGCTTAAGCATCTGGCATGGAAGGCAGGTCCTAGCTGACCTCTGGGCCCTGGTCTTCACCTGGGCCCTCGTGTGCCCCACTCTGCCTGAGTCACGGCATCTAAGTCCCCATGCAGAGATGCAGTGAGTGCAGCTGGACGCCGTGGGCCAGAGCGCAGCATGCCGCCCAGTGGCACCACATGGAAGCTGGGCAGGCAGTGTGCTCTCTCCTGGCCAGCCTCGCAGACTGGCTCCAGTGCGAAGTCACAGGGAGCTCGACAGGCCTCTGCAGTCCTAGTGGCTACGGCCTGACTCACCCGGAAGATGCCACGCAGGTGTGGGTGGGCTCCTCACAGGCGCCCAGCACCTGAGCGCAGGGACTTGCCTGGCATATGAGCCCTGGTGTCCTGGGGGAGGATAGCAGGGGGAATGAGAGCAAGCTCGGCAGACACCCCACATTCTCACCGCACCTCTGTCCCCATCACCCCGACCCCTACCCCCAGTTAGCCAGTGAGAGGTCACAGTGTGTCACTGATGCCCTCCATGTTCTACGTCACCCCCTGGTGGTCAGCGCACGTCATAGTGAGTGATCGAATTCCTGTTCTGGTTGAACTCGCGAGGGGACACTTTGCACATTAGCCTTTTATATATATACTAGAGGCCCAGTACATGAAATTCGTGCATGGGAGGTGGTCCCCCTCAGCCCAGCCTGCACCCTCTTCAATCCAGGACCCCTCGGGGTATATCTGACTGCCAATTTAGGCCCGATCCCAGGGATCAGACCTAAACCGGCAGTTGGACATCCTCTCACAATCTGGGACCACTGTCTCTTAACTGCTCACCTGCCTGCCTAGCTGATCACCCCTAAACACTCTGCATGCTGGCCTGATCACCCCTAACTGCCCCCCCATGCTGGCCTAGTCACCCCCAGCTGTCCTCACCTGCCAACCTAGTTGCCCCCAAGTGCCCCTCTCCCCATCGGCCTGGTCACCCCTAACTGCCCTCTTTCTTCCTGCTGTCCTGGTTGTCCCATGGAGCCTGCTGTTCAGTCATTTGGTCATCCCTCACTAACCCCCCTGCTGTCCTGGTTGCCCCATGGAGCCTGCTGTTCAGTCCTTTGGTCGTCCCTCACTAACCCCCCCCCTCCTGCTGTCCTGGTTGCCCCATGCAGCCTGCTGTTCAGTCGTTTGGTCATATATCACTAACCCCACTGCTGTCCTGGTTGCCTCATGCAGCCTGCTGTTCATTCATTTGGTCGTCCCTCACTAACCCCCCTGCTGGTTGCCCCATGCGGCTTGTTGTTTGGTCGTCCATCTGGTTGTTTCGGTCATGATGGCCCCTGGCTTTTAATATATTAGAATATTATTATGGTTCATTGGCAGGGGGAGGGGGACAGAGGAGGCTTGTTTTTACAAGATGCCTGGTATGGTCCAGACTACTTATACAGGGTGTCCCAAAAAAAGGAAACACACTTTTATAAAGTCAGTGTTTATTTTTTAAAATATTTTTTATTGATTTCAGAGAGGAAAGGAGAGGGAAAGAGAGAAACATGCTATATAATAAAACCCTAATATGCAAATTGACCAAATGGCTGAACAACTGGTCGCTATGATATGCACTGACCACCAGGGGCAGACACTCAATGTAGGAGCTATCCCTGGAGGTCAGTGTGCTCCCACAGGGGGAGCACCACTCAGCCAGAAGCCAGGCTCACAGCTGATGAGTGCAGCGGTGGCGGGGAACCTGGAGTGCAAGAGGGAACAGGCCAGGCTGAGGAACCCTCCCCTCCCACCAGTGCATGAATGTCGTGCACCAGGCCTCTGGTCAGTGATGAGAGAGAATCATCAATCAGCTGTCTCCTGCTCATCCTACACTGGGGATTGAGCCTGTAACCCAGGCATGTGCCCTGACCGGGAATTGAACCGTGACTTCCTGGTTCATAGGTCAGTGCTCAACCACTGAGCCATGCCAGCTGGGCAAGGCAGTCTTTATTAACATACATTTCATTTTCAAAATGTAACAGAATCTACAGATGATTGTGTTACATTTTTGGAGACACCCTATATTAGCTCCTTGCATTCTCACAATAGTCTCCAGGCCCCAAAACAAAACTTTACCAGACCTTCCAAGCATAGACTGCCCTGTCGTGGGCATTGCTAAGGCCCAGGAGACCCGTGCTACGTTGATGTGTGTGTATCATGAATAAAACAACGCGTGTTCATAGCACAAAGGAGAAGCTATAACTCCTATATCTCTACTGCTAGAGTTGAGTGTTGTTAATATTTTAGTGTATTTCCTCTCAGGTGCTTCTTTGTGCATAGAAAATGGCTTTTTTCTTTTTAAATGTGAAATTGTGATCATATTGTAATACTGTTTGTCTAGTAGGGTTTTTCTTCCTAACTACAGATTGAAGCCGTTTTCAGGTGTTCTGTAGAGATGTTTGTATGCTTGTCGGTATTCCGTGGCGTTGGCTGCGTTACTATTTGTCTCTTCAGGCCTCTGTTTCGCAGTCTTGGGCTATTTCCAACCGTTTTCAGGATTCTAAAGAATCTCAAAATGCTGGTCCTCTCTTTTGCAAGGCTGTGGCTCTGAAGCTGTACACAGATGTCTGTAGATGCCCTGAGCTCAGCAGTGCAGTGTCTTGGCTACAGAAAGAGTCAGATGGCCCGGCCGGTGTTGCTAAGTGGTTGAGCATAAACACATGAACCAAGAGGTCACCAATTAGATTTCTGGTCAGGGCACATGCCCGGGTGGCAGGCTCCATCCCCAGTAGGGGACGTACAGGAGGCAGCCTTTCGATGATGTTTCTCTCTTATCCATGTTTCTCTGTCTCTATTCCTCTCACTTCCTTTCTCTCTAAAAATCAATAAAAATGTGTTTTTTAAAAAAGAGATGGCCTCATGTTCAAGGGCCAGCCCTGGCTGTGTGACCTTGTATGGGCCAGTTAGCCTCTCCCTCTGTACATTCCTCATACGAAGACCAGGCACCTTCTACCAGTGCCCAGGGGCTGCCTAAGGACTGGTCCAGATTACCTACCTCTCTGTTCCCTTCGCTTCTCCCAAATGCAGTTGTCATCCAGGCAGAACCATCTGGGAGATCTTTAAGAAGAATGATGCCCAGGCCTACCTCTTACCAACCAAGTCGGACTCTCTAGTCGAGGCCCTGGACGTCCGCATTGGTACAAGCTCCTTATGTAATACCAAGTGCAGCCAGGATCCAGACTCTCTCCCCGAACATCACCGACCCGGGATCCACGGGCGGCCTTGAGCCTCAGCTGCTTTCTTCACACGACTGGTGGGGTTGGGTAGCATTTGGGAAGACGTGTTTGCAGACAGGATTAAAACCCTGGCACTTGTGCCTCCCAAGGAGAAGCACCAACCTCTTTATTTTGTGTCAAGAGCTCAAACAATGATCAAAATGCAACCCGGCATCACAAATACCAGAAAAGGTCAGGGCTGGGCTGCTCGCAGAACAGAGCACAGGCTGCCCAGCTGGGGTTGGTACTCGGTCAACTCCAACTTTGAGCTGGCAGAGGGGGACTTGGCAAGGCCCTGGTACACGGTGCCCGCCACACAACAGTGGCTCGTGTGGCTCTGTTGCCATTTTCTCAGCGGACCTTCTCTGGACTCATTAGTGTAGCTGGCAGGTGGTTATTCTGTAACTGCTCCGCAAATATTCATAGAAGGGGATGGGAGGGGGAAGCGTTTAAGTTTGCTGAGCTCCTGTTGTGTGGGCTTTCCCAGGATGGAAGACTGGCTTCAGCACACCTTTCCCAGGGCCCGTAGGTACAGCTGACAGACCTGAGGTCACAGGGCCAGCAAGTGGCACAGATGGAAATGTTGTCCCAATCAGCAAAACTTCAAAGCCTGTATTTTTCCCTGAGGATTACACATCTTAAGCGGGCTGGGGGTTTCCTTAGGCCGTTTCTGGATAATCAGCTTTCGATCGTGACAATCAGAAGGAAATCTCATCGCAGGCTATTTAAAGGAACTTCCCACATGAGTTTGTCAGGTCAGCCCAGGTAAAAGGAGACATGCCTGAGCAGGGCACTTTCCCCGGTGGGCCCACCTGGAAACCCCACTGGCTCCTTTAATAAAAGAACATCCAGGTCCTCAGGGGTGGCAGTGCAGAGAGTGTGAGACGTAGACACCGTGGGCTTGCGGAGGTCACACGCTAGGCCTCACATTAAAAGAGCTGCAGGAGCCCAGTGCAGGCCCTGCTTTGTGTCTGAGTGTGGATGTAGCACCGTCAGTTCTTTCCACACCTTTTAACTGCGTCCCACAGAAAGAACTACCTTTACATCACAGCCCCAAAAATAGATGCCTGTGTCTTTCTGTGTGTACATACATCTGTACATGTATGTACACACGCATGCATGCATCTATACATATATACACACATGCATCTATACACATACACATCTATACATACATGCACACATCTACATATACACATATAGGACATACATCTATACACATACATACATCTATACATATATACACACACTTGCATACATTTATACAAACATACATCTAGTATACAGACACATTGTGTCGATGTGCAACTAAACATCTTCATAAAACAATGCTTAACCTTACTATGTTCATTGAATTTTTATATCTCTTCTCATCTAATTGGCTTATTTTAATGTTTAAAATGCTTACGGAAGCCCACTAGATGATTTTCACAGCCCCCTTATGTATTGCAAACTCTAGTTTGAAAAACATTGGCCTGGCAGGTCTCCTAAGACATTTTTTGACTCTATTAGCATTCTGAAAATTCAGCAAAGCTGCGGGTAATCAGAGAGATCATAAACTCATCTTCTAGATCCATGTGCTGGGAGGGGCCGGCTGCCCTCTCGCCTGGCAGACCGCCACATAAATGAGGTCACGTGTGTGCCAGTGCCAGGCACCATGGCTGGCACATAGTGGGGACTCCGTATATCTCCTTTTCCTGTCTTCCCAGGTGGGCATCCTGCTTTGTCATCTCTGTTTTCCCAGCTGCTGGTATAATGCTCAGCATGGGGCTCAGTAAATCGATACGGGACAGAAAATGGAAAAAATGTGGCTTTATTCTCCCCTTTTTTCACTTTTGAAGAAGATTGCAGTCTGCCTTGATGATGCAACTCGTTTATTGATTAGCTTCAACTCAGGAACATGTATCGGCCTATGTGTGCCAGGTGAGGTTGGACATGGCAGACACGAAGCAATGCTCATGGGAAGAAAGGGAATCCTGTTCTGACAGAATTCCTCTGTCGGTGGAGAAGGGGGAGGAAGAAGCAGAAACGGCCACACAGCCATCTGGTCATTGCTTGTGCAGAGAATTTAGCTTTGTAAGCGGGCATTTTCCCGCCACTGTGTGGTAGCGTTCGAAACACTTTCCTTTGTGCGGGGGTACCTTACAAAACTTGCACATGTTCCGTGTTTCGCTGCGTCGTTTATGAGCGGCACACACACGACAACGACGTAAAACGTTTTTATTTTTGCCGGTTCCAACTAGAGGTTCCAATCTATGTTTCCTCATGTCCATTGACAGTCTCCCTGGTGGATCCGATTTTACTCGTTTCCCGCAAAAAATGTGTTAATGAGCCGGAGTGCGGTGGGGGCTTGAGAACGAGACCCAGGTCTGCTCAGGAGGAGCAGGGAGCGATTTCAGAGGGGACGCACGTGACGGGGCGTTGAAAGTGAAATAGGAGCTTCTGAGGAGGCCAAGTAGAAGGGAATTCCAGGTGAAAGGAGCGCCTTGGAGGAATGGTCCTTTGGGGCACGTGATCATGGCTGTGGCCAAAGCCCATTCCTGGTGGGGGGTAGGCGAGTGGGCTGCATAAACCTGCTTTTGCTTTGGGGCCCAAGACTCAGGTCTGAATCCCAGCCCTCTTCTTTCTACCTTGTTAGGCTGACTCATGCCCCCCAAGACAACTTCGTCCTAAAGCCAGATCATGTCTCTGTTCCTAGCTAAGTTCTAACCATGAGAGGAAGGGACTGTACCTGCCCGGTTCATCACCGTCTCCCCAGTGCATAGCACGGTCCCCCACAGGCTTAGCATCCCATAATCAATTGACTGTTGGACGTTGTTTTTAGAGATTCTGAATCAGGGAGGGAAAGTGAGCACCACAGAAGACTGTGGGGGGTGGGGGGTGGGGGGTGGGGGGAGGGATTACAGGTAGGGAGATGGGTGCGGCTGCAGCAGCAATCGGTGGGAGAGAGGATTTGGGGTGAGATCCCTCCTGTTGCACTTGGTGCTGGTGCCCTTTAATTCTCTTTTCGGAGAGAGGGAACAGCTGCAAACTGGTCTCCTCTCCACCATTAATTTGTTCCTCAGCCTTCACTTTCCCAGCAAAATGACCCAAATCACCCCGGCGTTCCGTTGTTCTGAGCGCGGTACTTAACGCCTCGCAGATGTTGCAGGCGATGATGGCCCCGAGGACAGGACGGACTTGGCTTGCACACGTGCTTTTAAGTGGCCCACACATCCTAGTTCTTAAAATAAAATACAAACACGTGATTTATAAAGCGTGGCAGATTGAACACACCGCCTTACTTCCGTGCCTTCCAAAGGTCCGCTGAAAGGGGAGGAAAGGAATAATAAAGATACGCTCACGAGGACGAAGGTAAGGGGGAGCAGGACAGCAGAGAGAGGAGCTAGGATGCAGAGGGAGGTCCAGCAAACGTTCAGGAGAGGCTCCGGGCCCCTCCACAGGCAGAATGGGGCAGGCATGGGCCTGGTGGTCAAGAGTCTTTATAAGAAACACCTAGAGCCCCTCGCCCTTCCCCCACCCCCACCCCCCTGCCTGCACAGTGCCGGGGCCTCCCCTTGCCACACTGCACCCACGTGATTTTGGCTACACCCCGCCATTCTCAGGTGGGGTTGGGCATCCAGAGTGAAAATAGGGAGGTGACCTGAACGTCTGTGTCCCGGGTCCCCTCCTCTACTCATGGCTCAGAAGACTTGAGGCTGTTTCGTATCTTCCAGACGAGACATGGTGCAACGTCTCTGGGGAAACAGCCCAGATCGAGAGGCTGGAACTGAGGTTGAGGCCCCGGCTGTGCTCCCGTTAGGTAACTCGAAGTTGTTACTCTTAGCCTCCCTCCTCCCTCCCCCGGGCTCTGAGTAACTGGGGCTGGGACTTGGCTCACATTTCAGTATTGCCAGTGGCTCCTGAGAGATTCCACAAATAGGGCATGGGAGGGAAACTGAGGCTGCATCTCAGTTCACTGCAGAATTGGGCTCAAACCACTTTCTGGATCCTCTTGGCACCCGTAAGGCTTCAGGCCCTTCCATAGAGCCCCTGCCTCACAGGTGTGCAACCTCTACACCCGCCTCCTCTGGAAGGACACTCACCTGACCAGACCCTGGGGAGCCCCCTCCCCATGGTGGTGTCATGGTCACTGGGCCAGTGTTTCTCAAGGCGGGTTCCTAGGACCCCGGGCATCCTCAGGACAGCAGATTCCAGGTGCAGCTCCCTGGCCTTTCCTGGGTTTATCCTTGGGGTCCATATTGTTCAGCAGCTTCTTTGGCGATAGGGATGCTGCCTGAGGACAAGCCTTGCATCATCAGCTCCTCGCCTGGGGTATTTTTTAAATTAAGCGGTAGATGAATTGAGTATTTGGTTAATTATATACAAAGAGAACAGGAGGAAGTCCAAGAAACGAACAGGTCTCATTTCCTAAGAGTAAAGGAAACCAGAATTAGTCAGAGTGGGCTTGCAAGGTCAGAATGGTCTGGGGTTTAAGGGCTTGTATTCAGGGTTCCCTGTGCTCTCCTGGGCCAGGCACGCCGTGGCTGCACTCTGGGGTCTTACCTCTGCTGCGGAATTTTCATCTCAATCCAGACCCTTCATCGGGGCACCTACCTGAAATGGGAACCGATGCCCCTGCTCGATTTATTCCTCTGGCAAACACCTCCAGAGGCCCCGAGTCCTCTCTGAAGTCCATCCTCCTTACCCCCAGCCGAGGAGGGTCTGCCTCATCTCTTCAGCAGAGCTCTCCAAAGGCCGAGTTGCACTCATTGAAAATGCTCTCACACACACTGGAGTAGAAGCTCACAGACAGCGACTGTCAGGTGCTGGGTACAGAAGGGGCCCGGGAGTCTTTCTGGCATAAATGACTGATGCAGTGACCAGGTTGTGATGTCAGCTCTGCTTCCTGGAAGCCGACTTGTCTCTCTGCCTCTGATTTTCTTGAATATTAAGAAGTGAATGTTAAGCGGCAGTTCATGCTGTGAATGAAGGAGAAGATAAAAGGTGGGGGTGGGGGGGCCTTTATGATCATTGACAGTGTGGAGCATACAGAGCAGTTACTTCAGCTCATCCTCCAAAGGTGTGAAGGTTTTAGCTCACTTTGCTTTGATTCCCACTGCCCCCCCTCTGCCCCCCCAATACTGATTTTTTAGCAGGTGTTCATTTACTGGGCCTTTCTTCAAGTATTTTACTAGGGAAACCCATATCTTTTTTTTTTTTATAGCAGCTTTCTTAAGGACTAATTCAGCTATCATAAAATAAAGTGTGCAATGCAGTGATTTTCAGTGCATTCAAATCTTCAGAGTTGAGCAGCCATCTCCACTTTCTAATTTGAGAACATTTAATTGCCCCGAAATAGATACCTCTTCCTCCTTAGCAGTCACTCTCCCTCATCCCTTCGCCCATCAGCTTGGGTCAACCACTAAATCCTTTCTGTCTCTAGAATTTGCCTATTCTGGATATTTCCTATAAATAAAACCACGCAGTACGTGATCTCTTATGGCTTCTTTCACCAGGCGTAGAGTTCAAGAGTCATCCACGCTGGACCACGTTATCTTAATTCCTCTTTACGGCCAAGTCCTATCCCGTTGTGTGGATACACCGTATTTTAAATGCATTCGTCGGCTGCTAGGCATTTGGCTTACTCCCACTTGGTTGACTGTCACGAATGGTGCTGCCGTGAATGTTGGCATGCGCGGTTTCAGTCCCCCTTGCAAGCCTGCTTGGAAGTCAAACTGAGAAGTCAAAGGGTGACTCCATGCTCCATTGTGAGGAACTTGCCGAACTGTTTTTTCCAAAATGACTGTACCATTGGCAAGCCTGCGTCTTCGACTTTGTCATCTGTGCTAAGAATACCAATACCACGTGACTTCGCTGAAAGCCAGCTAACAGGGCAGGTGACACCAGGTGAGGGATGTGGAGCAGAGAACTGCTGGGTCTTCCCACCAGGGCAGCCACCCTGGGCACAGTTCAGACCAAGCGCGTGGGTCCGATATGCCGGGCATAGGCACGGAGCAGCCGGCTCTGGGGAGTCCCTTAGGAACAGGATATATATATATACATTTTTTTTAATCCTCACCTGAGGATATTTTTTTCTGTTTATTTCTACAGCGTGGAAGAGAGGGAGGAGGGAGAGAGAGGGAAACATTGACCTGAGAGAGACACATAGATTGGTTGCCTCCCGCAGGCTCTCCTACCAGGGCTGGAGAACCTGCAGATGAGGTACGTGCCCTTGACTGGGAATCGAACCTGTGATCTTTGGTCCTCAAGATGACACTCTAGTCACTGAGCCAAACCAGCCAGGACAGGATGATATTTAATAGATACACTTCCATGTCTGGGGCCAGCATCCTAATCCCGTATTGTATGTCCCTTGCATTCGTTTCTCTTCATTTTCAATGACAGGTAGCATTCTGTTTGAGAGGCTCTCGCTGGCTGCTTGCAGCTTGCTTCTGTTTTGTTTTGTTACTTTGCTAATAGTCACAATCAAGCTTTTTGGCAAAGCCAGTCTCTTTTGGGAGGTCACACCCCTGTGCTGCATGTTGTGCGAGGCTCCTGGGGTTGGGGGGGGGGAGGTGGACACAACATTTGCATAGGAGACAGTTTCATTGCAGACGTGTCTCCCTGGGCCTCGCTCTTCAAGAATCAGGCCCAGCATTTTATTGCCAGAAGGTCCTTGATGGCAGAGGATGTAGAGACCTGCGTCACGGGGTCAGGTTTGATTCTCCTCTTCTTTCCTCCCCGTCCTAATTATTATTTAGGACAACACATTGCCTGACGGAAAGGTTCTAAACAAAAGATTAAACATTCAGACCCATTCAAACCCGGGGGATATGTGTGCTAAATGAATACAAGCTCAACCATCTCAGTGGTAGCCAGCTTGTTGCATTTTAGACAGAATTCTCAGGAGTCCCTTTTGCCTGGTTTGTTTTTTTACCACAAAAGACCTCTACCAACAGAGATAAAACAGTAGCTGTTCCTGTAGAGTAAGCCCCACCTTCCCCGCTGTCCAAGGTGCCTCCCCGGGCCCCCTATACATGCCTTCTGCCAGGAAACAGCTTCAGTCTTGGCTTCTGTTTGACTTGCCGGTTTCTTTGTTGTTTGTATTTTGGGAGGGGGTTAATTTTTTTTAAAAAATATTTTTATTGATTTCGGAGAGGAAAAAGGAAAGAGAGAGAGAGAGAGAGAGAGAGAGAGAGAGAGAGAGAGAGAGAGAGAAACATCAATAATGAGAATCATCGGCTACCTCCTACACACCCCACACTAGAAATCCATCCTACAACCAGGCATGTGCCCTGACTGGGAATTGAACTCTAACCTCCTGGTTCATAGATCGACACTCAACCACTGAGCCAGCTGGGCCGGGCTGGCTTGAGGTGTTTTGAGCTCTGCCTTGCAAGTGTGAGTAGATCAGTGACTCCAGCCAACCAGGGAGAGGAAGGGGGCTTTCTCCGACCTCCAGGGGTCACACTATTTCCACTCCCTCACACTGTATTGGAATGAGAAAGATAGGAGCCTGCTTGAAAGACCTCTGCCAGGAAAGACAGTTGTGGCGCCTGAGGCAATTTGCAAAGGAGGGGTTGGGGAAAGTGCTGATGGGCCTCAGGATGGAGTCAGAAGTTTTCCCCACAGTACTCGAAGGCTGCATCCCAGGCATGCTGGGAGCATTCGAGGAGATTCCACACATGACAAGAGTATGAAGAGTAAACAAATGGATTAGAAAGGATAGTATTAGCAGTTGCCAGGAGTTGGAGATGATGGAGAGTGGGGGGCACAGAGCTGCTCTGCTTAGTAAGTGGGTGGCACTAAGAGTGTATCGCTGTGTCTGTATCTTTTTTTTTAATTTAAATTCTTTATTCTTTGAAATATTACGTATGTCTCCATTTTCCCCCATTGACTTCTCCCTGGCCGCTCCGACCCGCCAGCACATGCCCTCACCCCCCTACTGTCCTAATTATTGGTTATGCTCATATGCACACATATAAGTCCTTCGGTTATTCTCTTACCCCCACGCCCACTGCCTACCCTCCCCTGCCTTCTCTCTCAGGTTTGATGATCTATTCGATGCTTCTGTGTCTCTGGATCTATTTTTGTTCATCAGTTTATGTTGTTCATTATATTCCACAGATGAGTGAGATCATGTGATATTTATCTTTCTCCGACTGACTTATTTCACTTAGCATAATGCTCTCCAGGTCCATCCATACTGCTGCGACAGGTCTGTATCTTGATTGCTGTGGTTGTTACATGGATCTACATATATGATAACGTGGTGCAGAACGGTCCACACAGTGTACTCATGTCCAGTTCCTGGCTCGGCTATTCCATCGTTCCCGATGGTGACACCCATTAGGGGAAACTGGGTGACACGTACACGGGGCTCCTCTGCTCTGTTTGGCAGCTTCACATGCATCTATAATTATCTGAAAAGTAAAAGTGTTTTTTTTTAACCTGGGAGGGACAAAAGGAAATAGTAATAATGCACACAGAAAAAAGTCGTGACAAGGCAGACAGTGCAAACAATGACTTGGCATCTACGGAGGCGTAACCGCTAATAGGCTTCTGGCAAATGGTGACATGAAACCAGGAGGGCGGCCCCCGCTGGTGCAGTTGCCCTCATCAAGATTTCCCCAGAGGAAAATGGAGGGAATCATGTCACAGACAATGGGCTGACCTCAAAGTTCTATACCAACAGCCCCTAGAAATTAACATGAAAAAGCCCAGTAGCCATGGTCAGAGAGTATGAATACATAGTTCACAGAGGAGGGGATACAAATAGTTGTTAACCATCAAAAGAGACTTCCTCTCAAAAAGAAAAACAGGGTGTGCGTGTAAAAAACCTATCGAGAGACCATTTTTTACCTGGCAGCTCAGTGGACATCGGTAAGTTTGGCAACACATTCTGTTGGTGATACTGCGGGGAGGGGCCCTTCCAGACTGGCTGTTCACAAATGCATGTCCCCCTTTCACGCTAAGATGGTTACAGCTGTCATGTGTCTGCACCTCCCAGCCCCTGTGGCAGGCATGTGAGTACTGTCCGGTGGGATGTGAGTAGATGAAAGTGCACGCATGCGCGCATGTGCTGCGCGTGCATGCACATGTGTGCGTGAGTGTGCATATGTGTATGTGCAAAAATAGCCACAAGTGTTCTACGCCCTTGAGCTGCACTGTGACTTCGTAGCCCCTTCCAAGTGGAGGAGTCTGTCTTGGCTTCTGGGATCTGGACTGCCCTTGTCGCTTCTTGTGGCCAGTGGGACAGTAGCAAACATGCCACAGACAGAGACTTAAAAGTGCCTGAGCATCGGGACTCACCCTCCTGCTGTTCTTGGAAGCCTGGTGCCATCATCATGTGAGCAAGCGTGGGCCAGCCTGCCAGAGGCTGACAGACCGGGGTGTAAAAATAGCCATGATTTAGAGGAAATATGGGAAGGAGTCTGTTTTTTTACATTTTATTTTAGGAAGCAAAGCCCCCAGGGGAGGGCGATGTGCACGCCCTGAGTCTAATGTGGCACCTGTGCGGGTCTGTCTCTATTCTGTCCGCTCAGGTAACCATCCTCAGGACCTGTAGCGTGAGGTGGGTTTTAGAGGGAACAGTGCCCCCTTCTGGGCAAGAGGTGTTTCAAGTATAACCTGCAGATCCTGAGCTGAGGGGAGCTCTTCCCTGTCCCTGGGCAGAATCCGTGCCTCACAGGTCTCCTCCCTGGTAACCCTCCCCCCACATCCTTACCCCCAACAGTCTCACTTGGGATGAGCTCCCCTCAGGGGTATCTATGCTCTGACATGGGCAGCTCAGCGGCCTGGGGGCCGTTCTCTGGTCCCTGCGCTGGGGAGTTCTCCATCTTGGGTTTTGGTCACTCGTGGAATTTCTTCCTGCAGAACAGAGAGTATCCTTTGGCCGTGGTGCCCGGCTGTAGCAAGTGAGCCCTGTTGTTTTTCCCTTTCCTTAAGCGTTAAACTCGCTGGCTACGTGGAATTTTCCGTCTGCATGTCTGTGTGCTGTGCTAGGTATCTCAGAATGGGATGCAAACCTTTATCAGTGACCATGACACGCCCCCTTGTCTGCACCAGCCCCCAGCAGGTCCCCTTGGGGTAGATCTGGGCTCTTTACTAAGGACTATGAGCCTCATTTCTCACATCACCTCCCAGCCTGTGCATCTGTGGCCTGCTGACCCGGGCGGGGCCCCTTTGGGCAGACATGTATGGGAGTCTGTGCCGGTCAACACTGCGGTGAAGGGTCTGGAAGGCCCAGCCCATTTGCCTGGGCTCGGGTCCCGGTGTGCCACTTCCTGGCTGTGTGACCCTGGACAGGTGATGGCTCTTGTTGGGGCCCCAGTCTCCTCCTCTGTAAACAATGAGGAGGAGAATAACTAACCCTTAGATGGGTTAATATACGTGATGTGTTTAGAACAGCCAGCAGAGCACGTTGCTCTGTATGTTTGCTGTTCCTCTAGCTCCTCCATTTAAACGTTAAAGTTATTATTGACTGTATTTCCTCAGGTCTCATCCTGGATCCCATCGCCTTGGGGAGAGGGAGCCGAGGGGGTTAGACTACATCTAAAGACAGTGAGGAAACGCCCGGCTGGTGTGGCTCAGTGGTTGAGCGTCGACCTCTGAACCAGGAGGTCACGGTTGGATTCCGGTCAGGACACATGCTCCGGTTGCACGCTCAGTCCCCATTGGGGCGTGTGCAAGAGGGAGCCGATCAATGGTTCTCTCATCATTGATATTGCTATCTCTCTCTTTCTCTCCCTTCCCCTCTGAAATCAAAAAGAAAGGGAGGAAAGAAAACTTGTTGTCTTATTTCATGTCATTGAATGACCCTGATTGCTGGGGTCCAAGTGTATGGCCTCGTTTCTTCAAAAGAAGCTACTAGGATTGACCCAACTCTGCCCCTTCTTCCTTAGGGTGCACTCATAGGACAGGGCTGGGTGGGATCCTCGCCATGCACCCCCCCATTCCTAAGTCGAGCATTGTACTTCAGGCCCTTGGGTTATGGCGATTCTCAGGCCCCCTCCAAAATTGTGGACAAAGTTCTTTGTATATTCGGTGCCTTTTTTGCGTGGAACTGCTCCACAGAAGCCATAATCTTCTTAGCGGGAAACTGCCCTAGAGGTCAGAGGTTGCCCCTCGTCATTGATGGTGGGGGTGGCGAAGGGGAAGTTGTGGCTCTTCTAAGGAGTCCAGGATTCACCTTCCCAGGGTTCAGGTTGTAGGACCTCAGGGTTATCTGTCGATAATTCTTTGCAGTTCAGGGGAATGGGCAGGAATTGAAAGCCACAGGCTGCCTCCCAGAGATGGGGGTTTCCATCAGTGCTTGTGAATAATGCACACTCCCCGCTCCCTTTGCTAATCTATATAATAAAAGCCTAAGCGACCATTACGGTAGAAGGATCAGAACAACCGGTTGCTATGATGCACATTGACCATGAGGGGGCAGATGCTCAACACAGGAGCTGCCCCCTGGTGGTCAGTGCACTCCCACAGGGGGAGCACCGCGGCGGTGGTGGGAGTCTCTCTCGCCTCTGTGGCAGCACTAAGGAGCAACGAGCCAAGTGAGCAGGTGGGCGGTAAGGAGCAAGGGATCCTAGACTGCCAGAGGGCGCAGGTGGGGCTGAGGGACCTCCTCCCTCATGCACAGATTTTGTGCACTGGGCCTCTAGTGTAGATAATAAAGAATTGGTCGCACTTTGAGGCCCCGGATCCAGCACAAGCAGGTTTGTTTTCTCTTCAAAGCTTCAGTAAACATTTAGAAAGGCACCGATGGCGCCCCTGTGGCCCTCCTGGGAGATTCTGGTTATCACTCTAGTCAGCAGGACAGCGGCCCTTAAACAGGAGGAAGTGGGATGCTTCCCGGTCACACAGGCATGTTCTTGGGGGTCTCAGCCAGGTCTCCCTGAATGGTGACTATGCCCATTGGGAGACCCCTCTTACAAAAACCATGATGAGTTTCCAAATGGCAACCACAGAGCATTAAACCAGCGCGATGGTTCTTCTCTCTCCCCTTGTGACGGCCCAGCTCACAGGACCATGAAGCCAGCCAGGGCAAGGGTGCTGGGACAGGTTCTTCTCCCCATCCTTACTCCTTTCTGCCCCCTGGACGCCTGGTTGGGCCTTTCTCACCCAGATGCCCGCCTGCCTCACGGCAGCGCACCTGCTGTTCTCTGCCTGCAAGTCTGTGTCCCAGACCCCGCAGCTCACCAGCTTTCCTTTAGGTTTCTGCTCAGAGGTCAGCTTAGCCATCCTCTTTCAGATAGCACTCCCTTCGTGCTCTCCCTGCAACCTTCGCAGCAAGGACAAGATTCTCGCTCTGGGTTTTATTTAATACATTTTTTTATTGATTTCAGAGAGGAGGGGAGAGGTAAAGAGAGATAGAAACATCAATGACAGGAGCAAATCACTGATCATTTGCCTCCGGCACACCCCACACTGGGGATCAAGCCCACAATCCAGGCATGTGCCCTGACCAGGAATCGAAGGTCAACGCTCAACCACTGAGCCATGCTGGCTGGGCCTCACTCTGTATTTTCTTATCATTTAGTGCCATACTGGCCCTGATGACATGTCCGCTCAGAGAGCCTGGGGCTCGGCTGGCCTGGCTCACCCCTGCACTCCAGGCCAGCCCAGCGCGGGGCACACAGTCATTGCCCAGTGTTTGTGGCGCACATGGGTGTGCGTGTGCACTGTCACAAAGGCAGGTGAGAGTTCAAGGCGGCCTGCTTATCGAGCTCATCTCAGGCAAAACATTTTCTTCCTCCTGGTTGCCAACATCTGGACGCCATTGGTAAGATTCAGGTCCCTGACCAAGGAAAGCACCTTGGTGTGCAGGAGGCCGGATTCATCACTGATGCGGGAGAAGGTGATGGAATGCACCACTTTCCTAAGCTGCTCGCCAGCTGTGTGTAGTAGGAGGGTTCTGAGGTCAGAGGGGCTGGTGGGAGTGAGGCTTACCACTTCCTGTCTCCTTGGACAGAAGCATTTTCTTGCCGCTGGCCCTGGCATCTGCGTGCCTTTCGTAAGATTCGGATCCTGGCCACATCACAGTCTGAAATTGGAACCCAAAGTGTTTGACTTGCTCTGTGCCCAGAAAGACTTGATTTCACAAAGTTTAACCCACTTAGCACACAAAGGAATCTCAACCCAAATTCAGGCAGGGGTAGCTTTTCCTGTTACCTCGGAATTAGTCTCGATTATCCTTAAATCATTGCGGATTGACCACCTTGCAAAGTGGCTTCTCCTTTCATTAATCTTACTAACTGGCTGCATTTGGTACAAATCTTTTTTCCTCACCAGCACGTGATTGTTTTTTTTTCCCCTGCAGAAAGGTTCTTCTCCTGCAATGCCTTTTTTTTTTTTAATACATTTTTTACTTTTATCTGAGTGTATGGTTCCCGGTCACCTAAGAGCACGTCCTGACAGCCGTGCCTCCCCCCGAGTCTCGTCAGCAAAGCCATCTGGGTGCAGTGTCTGCATCTTCTGGGATGCTCAGGAGTGAGGTACCTCTTTCTTGCAAGATCCTTGTTCGGAGCAATATAACACATCTGGCTCAGGCGTATAAAAATGATATAAAAAGCTAACAGCAAATGTGTTTCCTCGTTATAGAATAAAGCACATGCATTATAGAACATGCGGGAGACTAGAGAAAAGTAGGAGACAGAAAGCATACATCTTCCGCTACCCAGAGGTCATTGTGGTTCGATTAGTTACTTCCAGTTTCTATTTCTCTACCTTTGTAAAGTCAGCCATCTTCCTTCCGAGTGCACTTTGGATTTTTATTTTCACATAACATTATCAGTCTTCAGAACCATCGCTTTTACGGCTGGGTAATGTTCCACCGAGTAGTATATCATCATCATTTTGTTAAGACAGTCTCCTATTCTTGGCTATTCAGGATATTTCTGATATTTTTTTTTTTTTTGAAGAACCAATTAAGACAGTTGCATTTCTTTGGCATATAGCATTCCTTCACTCAGGTTCATTTTTTAATATAAAAAAATTTCTGGGTCAAAGAATTTGGATTTTCTTAGGAGGGTTGAGCTCCATTGTCAGTTTTCTTCTTAAAAGGCATGTGCCACCCTAGAGCGCAACCCACGGTGTCAGAGGGAGCCCTGGTGAGGAAGGTGTCATGTTTTAGCTCATAATGAAGTTCCGCCCGTGACCTTGATTTTCCTTTCACGGGATGTTTTGGATTAAAAAGAGAGAACAGTGTCTTCTAAAAATATATTGTAATGCATGACCTGCCCACAAGAAAACAAGAAAACGGTTCCCTTTCCTGGGCCTCCATGTGCCTGCCTGTGAACTAGAGAACAGGCAAGATGGTGCCCTGTGGATCATCCACCTCCACAGGTGGCCATGACGGTTGGACAGTTTGACCAATGACATCTCACCAGGTGGGGTCGAAGGAGGAAAAGCTGGCCACCAAGGAGAAAAACGGCACTTGGTTTGAGGGGGAAATGCTGCATTACTCCATTTTCTCTTACCACAGTGAAGTGAGCAAAAACTGCCACCTGAGGGATGCAGGGAGCCATCGAGGCAGCTGGAGGCGAGAAGACACCGTCATGGCAAACGCATTTCTTCCCCCAAGTCCTTCCCCAGAGTGAAGCCTTCTAGCCCAGCTCTGGGACGTTACTTCTCTAGGCTGCAGTCGTCCCGTCTGTGGGGTTAATCTCGGTGGTGAAACTGCTTAGGTCACCTAAATCCTCAGAGCCTCGGGGAACCGTGATCGCAGAGTCGGCAGTGCTCTGGGCTTTATAATGTACAGCTGACGCCTGAGTTGCGCTCTGCAGTGGCAGCATGGATAACATGCAGGAAACCTCTTTCCCTGCCAGGAAAACACCACGCGTGTCATCTGAGTCACACCTTCCAGGTTTCTTTCATAGTTTAAAGGATGCTCAATAAATGTCACCACCCAGGGTACTAAGCCTCCAGATCCCTCCACATAAAGGCATCGGGAAGTGCATACCCAGGTACGACTCATGCCGGTGACACTGGCAACATAGCAGAGAAGTGGCAATAAAAGCCGCGAGGGAAGATACTGGAGTACAGCTGCCACATGTGGCAACATCTGTCCCAGTGGGAGCCAACTCTGGCTGCCCCAGATTGGACTCATTAGTCACTTCCTAGCCTGTCAGTGGAACAGAGGAAATTCCGTTTGCGTGTGATGGATTGCTTGACGTTACAGCGCGATCGTGGCACCCACCACCCTGAGCTGTGTTCGTTTGTTTTGTTCCTGCCTCCTCTTGATGGATGCCAGTCATCAGAGAGCCCAGGGCATAGAGCACAGACTTCCCAATCAAAAGCTCAGGCAGTTTCTACTTTGTTCTGATGGAACAGACTGACAGCTGTCACAGGGGAGCGGGGTGGGGCTGGATAAAAGAAGGTGAAGGGATTTTTTTAAATCTTATATACGTAACCCATAGACACAGACAAAAGTGTGGTTATAGCCTAGAGGGAAGGGGGTGGGGGTAGGTGGAGGTGCGAAAGAGGGGGCAGGAGGGCAGAAAGACTTTGCTTCGGGCGATGAGCACATGATGCGCTGTGCAGGTGCTGTTCGATTGAGTTGTACACTTGAAACCTGTGTAGTTTTATGAACCAAGGTCACAGCGATAAATTCAATTTCGAAACAAAAAGCTAAGTCATTTTGCCCAGCCAGTGTTGCTTAGTGGTTGAGCATTGACCTATGAACCAGGAGGTCATGGTTCAATTCCCAGTCAGGGCACATGCCCAGATTGTGGGCTCGATCCCCAGTGTGGGGATGTGCAGGAGTCAGACCATCCATGATTCTCTCTCATCATTGATGTTTCTATATCTCTCTCCCTGCCTCTGTCTGAAATCAACAATATCCCTATATTTTTTAAGGAAAATTAAGTCATTTTGTGACCTCGGGGAGCTTTTGTTTTCTTTTCTGTTGGAACCTGGGGGACGCGGCTCACCAGCAGAGGCGTGGAGAACATACAGTCATCGTACCTCCTCTGGAGGTGGGTGATGTGGGTGTGGATTTCACCTCCACCTTCTCCAGCCATGGGCAAAAGGAGGTTCAGAGTTGCGATACAAATAACTAATACGATATTAATAAATGAGAATACAAGAATAAGTTGCTCCACGTACTCACAACTGTACCCCTACATTTGCCCACCCCTGTCTTATTATTAGCAGAGTGTTGTCGGCCGACCTGTTTCATCTCTGTGGCTTAGTTCCCGCATCTGTAAAGTTGCTGATTTACAGGTTTCCGTGGTGACTACATGGGTAAATGTGTGCAAAGTGCTTTGAGCAGACACTGCTCATTGGCTGACGTTGCCACCATGGCCGCTTCCTTCCAAGGGCCGGGGGGTTTGGGATCTGTACCTTGATGCTGCTTGGTGTAAGGTGGGCCTTCATAAGTAGTAGTTATTACTATCATGCTTATATTCTTTTTTAAAATATATTTTTATTGATTTCAGAGAGGGAGAGAGAGAGATAGAAACATCAATGATGAGAGAGACTCATTGATTGGCTGCCTCCTGCATGCCCCACACTGGCAATCAAGCCCACAACCCGGACAGTGCCCTGACTGGGAATCAAACCGTGTCCTCCTGGTTCATAGGTCAACGCTCAACCACTGAGCCACGCCAGCCAGGCCTCCTGCTTGTACTCTTTACTCCCAGTACACTGCCTTCTCATGGTGGTTTCCTGAACGGAATGAGCTCATTCTGCTGGTTCGTTCTCTAATCTGTTTGGAGCCGGCGGCAATCTTTATTTTATTTATTTTTATTGTATTCACTCACACATTAGGTCGAAACCATTCTTGAAGACCATGGTCGGGTGAGTCCCAGCGCAGGATGTTTTGATTTGCCATGGCATCATAGCTAGTGGCAGCCTAGGGGTCCTTTACTCTCTGCGCTTCCTTCTGCAAAGCAGAGTAGAGAGTTTTGTTAGTGTTTTTGTTTTTTTATTTATTTGGGAGGGCGGGATGCGAACAAAGAATTCATTTGTAAGATCTCCATCTTTCAGTAGATGCTCTCCTGTTCAACGTGGCACCTTGCAGTGCGATGCTCGCTGAGACCCAGGTGGCACGTGGCTCCCTGCACTGCGTCCATTTGGCAGGTGAGACACCTGAGGCAGCAGAGGCAGCACCGCCTTGGCTGAGGTCAGTGAGGCCAGTGGTTCTCAGCAGGTGGCCCTGGGATCAGCAGCATCAGCGTCCCTTGGGAACTTGTTAGGTGTTCAGATTCTTGGAGTCCGTCCCAGACCAGCCGAATCAGACTGTCCGGGGGCAGCGCCCAGCAGTCTGAGCTGTAATAACCCTCCAGGTAATTCTCATGCACAGGGTCGTCTGCGAGCCACCGGGCGAGGCTGAGCATCTCAGGCAGGCGATGCCTTTGGAAGGACAGCTTAAGGCCCCTGTCCCTGCTCCTTTTCCTCACTCCCCAGGCAAATATATACCTGTGACCACACAATCAGAGCGGTAAATTGAAGCCAATTAGCGGCTAAGTAACTGCCAGCACTTGTCAACAGGGTAGTTGTTAGTAATTAGCACTAATGACTCTAGAGAGGAAAACGGTTGTGGTTCAAAGGCATCTCCACCATTTGAATTCACTCTCAGTTTCTTCAGCCTCTTCTTGCCGTTTGTCTTTTGCATGCAAACGGCATTGCAGTTGGATAGATGCCTCTCGGGGACAAGATCGCCTGAAGTCATAATACGCGGTGTGTTTTATGATGCTTGCCAGGGCGAGCCCATCCATCGGGGGTGGGAGACGTTGTGAATCAACCTTTTGGATGCACCTGCCCAGTTCCCATAGCGATGCCAGGGTGTACATGGTAACTTTCTCCGGGAAGCAGAGAGTGATTTATAGGTAGGACAGGGATTGTTGGATGAGCTCCCCAGATGACAGTTCTCTCTGAATTTTGAGAGAATAGAACCACAGGGAAGGAGCAGAAATCAAGAAAGGATTGGGGCTCAGTGGTTGAGTGTCAGTCCATGAACTACGAGGTCACAGTTTGCTTCCTGGTCAGGGCACATGCCTGGGGTTGCAGGCTCTGTCCCCAGTGTGGGGCGTGCAGAAGGCAGCTGATCAATGATTCTCTCTCATCATTGATGTTTCTATCTCTCTCTCTCTCCCTTCCTCTCTCAGCGAAATCAATAAAACATTCTTTTTAAAAAAATATTTTTTTTTTTTTAAAAAAAGGATCATTTTCAGATAGAAAGTGAAATATATTACTTTGATGTTGAGCTACCAAAGGCAGATTTCAGGAAACTCTCTTGGGAAGTGGTGGAGGATAGGATGGACACGCCCTTCCCATCCACTTGCCGTGGGTATGGTGTGTGTGGGAAGAGGCGAAAGGCCACTTTGGCAAACACAAATGCTCCTGCAAGTTGGCAACGATTGTATCTTATCTTATCCCCAGTCTGTGCCAGGTGCCGCGCCTGCCCGGGGTTGACTCCCCAAACGGTGGCCAGGTGGCTGGATCGAGTTGAGCGGGTTGCACCGCACGTTGTCTGATTCCGGCTGTGGAATTCTCCTGTTCTGCACGGATGCTGTGCCCCACCGCGATCAAAGCTCGTCACTGGGAACGTTTCTGAAGCTGGCAGATGTTTGGTTGTGTGGGGTCTTGTTAATTAGGAGAGGGAGCAAGTTATCAAAGGGAAGACGGGCTGTTTCTGCTCTGTCTCCTTTCTCCTCTCAACCCAAAGGGATAAAATGAGAGAAGTTTATTAAAAACTTGGGGAGGCGGGGGAGGGGGGGGAGGGATCGGGTGATGTACACAGTCACCTCTTTCAGGAGATGACAGCTTCATGGAACTACTGGGTTGCCTGGAGAGGGTTCGTCTGGGACGGTTTCCACAGAGGGCAGGTGGGGGCGTTGCGGGGGGCGTTGCAGGGGGGAGCGTTGCTGTGGCCCCGGAACACCATGTTTCCTGCACATTTTCTCTGCTCTCCTTTTTAAGTTGAATGTGGTGAGATGTGTCAGCACTTTGACCATATTCAGGTGCACAGCTCAGTGGCGTTACGTACATTCACACTGTGGTGTGACCATCACCACCCTCCATCTCCAGAACTTCTTCATCTTCCCAGACTGAAACTCTGTACTCACTGCACAGCATCTCCCCGTCACCCTCCCCTCCCAGCCCCTTGCACCCAGCATTCTGCTTCCGAGCTCTGTGAATTTGACTCTTCCGGGTGCATCATATAAGTAGAGTCGTACAGTATTGGTCCTTCTGTGTCTGGGTTATTACACGCAGCATCATGTCTTCAGGGTTCATCCGTGTCATAGCACGTGCCACAGTTGCGTCATGCCCCGGGCGTGTACCTAAGGACCATCAGCATCCTTAGCCCTGTATTCCAGGCTCCTCTGTAGGATCCACTTCCAGCCCCAGGTGCCCATGAACCCTGTGCTTCATCCACCCTGAAGGAGTCGTGTTTCCTAAACCACACAGCTCTCAGGTTTCTGTGCCTTTGCAAACGCTGGTCCCTGCGCCTGGGATGTTCATTCCATCAGTTCTGTGTCCCCGTGGGCTAGGGATTCCCCGCCCTCTGTGCTTCCATGGATCCCGGAGTGCGGCACCATCATCATCCTGGATTTCCCTGCTTCTTCCTGACTTCTCATTCTCCCTTCCTTTGGCCTCAAGCATCCTGAGCTCAGACTCTTGCTCTAGCACCTCCCAGATCTGGCATGGATCCCGGGCGCTCAGCCCGTGCTCAGTACCCCTCAGATG
This sequence comes from Murina feae, assembly GCA_004026665.1. NCBI lineage: Eukaryota > Metazoa > Chordata > Mammalia > Chiroptera > Vespertilionidae > Murina > Murina feae. The sequence continues at coordinate 31,166 of PVJC01003127.1, forward strand.
GACCGTTCTGAGCAGCTTGCTACACAGAGACCAGAAATCTTGCTAGAATTTTTACTGAAGAAGGAGATCCCTTGGGGGGATTCTTTATCTCACTCTGTTGCTACCTCAGCTCCTCCCCAGTGGGATTTTGCAAGGTGAGTCCAGCATAGGTGGTGAGGAGGAGGGGTCCCTGTAGCACACATCAGCAGTTGTAGGCTCGTCCATAAATTATGGAGCTGACAATCCCCAGAGCAAAGCACCCTGCTTTACCAAGCACCGGCCATTCCCCATTGGAAATAAGTGTCAGGCCATCCTCCTTGCCAGGGCTGCCCTCCTCTGCCTCCCAGGCACAGGGCCCCAAGGCACGGAGCAAGAGTCTTGCTCTGGGGGTCTTGATCTCTGGCCCCAGGAGTCGAGCAATTTCTGTGCCTGATGCAGAATTATCATTTATCCCTGGATTTAAGTGGGAAAATGGTTCCAGAAGCATTTGCAGCTCCGAGTAAGAAGAATATGTCTTTCTCTGATGAAAAAATATTTGTGTTTAAGGCATCCTGTGAGGCAATGTGGTTTGCAGTGAGACATCCCTCCTCACCCCCCGCCTCCGGGGGAGTCCAATCTCCGGGGGAGCCAGGCTAGTGCCCAGGAGATTGCATAGCAGTGAGTCTTGTGATTGAGTGGGAACAGGTGGTAATTGCAAAGCTCAGGGGCTGTTGCTGCCTTGACCTGAGCATCAGCCCCTTCTATGCCTCAGGGCCCCGTGCCTGGGAGTGAGACGAGGGCAGCCCTGGCAAGGAGTTTGGCCTGACAGGTATTTCCAATGGGGCATGGCCGGTGCCTGGTAAAGCAGAGGCCTTTGCTCTGGAGATGATACTGTCAGCTCCATAATTTATTGGTGAGGGGAGAGATGAAAAATTGATTCCAAATGACTAGATCCAAGAGGCAATGCCTAAAAACCGACACAATCTCAGTATGACAAGAAATCCTGAAGGCCTAGGATACCTGCTCGCCTTACCCAAGTCATCAGTCAGCCTGGGCACACCCCTCCCCCCCAATGCCGGGGAACTCATTACCTATCACAGCAGCCCAGTGTGCCCCCAAAGAGCTCTGCCCTGTGAACGTTCTTCCAATTTAGCCCCAAATCTGCTCCTACAACTTCCCCCCTTGTTCTGGGTTTTATCCCTCACCATGCAGCATACATCCCTCTTCCCAGCGTTGCCCTTCAGGTGTCTAGGGAATGTTTCATGGACCTGGTGAGCCTCTCCTTCTTCCCGGAAGACCACCCCCATTTCCTGCAGGCCACCTCGAGGCAGGGCTGACCTTGAGCTGGCAAGAGATCAGTAAAGCTCATCGGATCCTCACGTCTCTGTGAAAATGGTGTTAGCATCAGGTCCAGGTGGAAGCCGGGGATGCCTCTGAAAACCCACAGCCCAACACGTGGCTCAGCCCAGCCCCTGGATGGCCACGTGCCGCCTGGCAGGCTGCTTGTTCCCTCCTCGACAGCCCCTGCCCCAAACCCAGGCTCCTCTGTGCCTCACAGGACACAGGAGAGGACACAGACAGGCTCTCGAAGCCGTGCGCCTGTTCAGTGCCAATGGGACTGACAGACAAGGGCCCTTTAGGAGTACTCCGTGTTCCGAGCATGTTGGAAACGGAGCAGCCCTGTCTGGGTCGGGCAGTCAGCCATTCGTCTCTCCTCACGTCTGACGCCTTCTCACCTGGGGTAGCCACCTGAGCTCTTGTCTTTGCATCCAAACCAGACTAGATGGCAACCGTCTGGGTACCGCAGCACCTGCCTGAGAACGTGATTGATGGGGCTTTGGAACGCCATTGGCCGTTTCCCTAATCACAGCATCCACGCGAGGCGTTGAGGTTTGTTGATGGCAGACGGGGATGCGAGCATCCGCGTGAAGAAGGGTTTCATTTTGTAGTCGCAGCATCCCTGCGAGCCAGGGGATGCATCTTGCACAGATGTGGAAACTGGAGCTTGGAGAGAGCCCTGCACCCGCCCCGTTTCACACAGCTCCGCGGTGAGCAGGCCAGGATTCGGGCCCCAGCTGTTGGACTCTAATATTTGAATCCTTAGTCACTGTTCTTTTTTTTTCACATTCCATAAAATTCACCCACTTGCGGTGGACAGTTCAGTGGTTTTTAGTGTGTTCAGAGCTGTGTGACCTTCACCAGAATATCATCTTAGAACTTGTCCCACACTCCACGAAGAAAGCCGTGCCCATTAGCAGCCTCTCCCCATGCCTCCACTCTTCCCGTCCCAGGTAACGGCGAGCCTGCCTCTGCTTCTGGGGTCTGTCCTGAACAGTGTCTGTCCTGGACGATGCATTGCTTTTTGTGACCGGCTGCTTGACTTAGCACCATGTTTTCACGGTCGTCCCGTGTTCTAGCATGTATCAGTGTGCCGTTCCTTTTCATGGCTGTCCTGAACAGTGTCTGTCCTGGACAGTGTCTGTCCTGGACGATGCATTGCTTTTTGTGACCAGCTGCTTGACTTAGCACCATGTTTTCACGGTCCTCCCGTGTTCTAGCATGTATCAGTGTGCCGTTCCTTTTCATGGCTACAGAGGGTTCCAGTTGATGGATTCATCTGTCAGTTGATGGGCATGTAGGTGGGTACCACTCTGACTGTTGTGACACTGCTGCTATGTACTGTCCGCATGCACAGCCGCTGTCATGGCTCCTGGTACACGCCTCGCAGTGGGGTTGCAGGTAGCAGCTCCGCGCGTAGCGTTCTGAGGAGCTGCCGAGCCCTTTCCCTTAGGCCGTGGCCTTGAGTGCTTTTCCGAGTGCAGAGTCACGTCTTCGGTATCCGGGTCCACCCGCCCCACCTCATTATTCCGGCTCAGTAGCTCCCCCGGGGACTGTTACTGCACTGCGCTGAGCAGCCTGGCTGTGCAGTCCCTGAAGCGTCCCTGATCGTGATCTCAACTTTGGGGCTCCCACCTCTGTGACCTCCCGTTTATCTTCTCGTCTTTCTCCGTCAGCAAGACGAGTTGAGTCAGTGAGAATCGGCAAGTGGAAGGATTCCCTGAGAGAGAGTGTGGCAGCCTGGCCGGGGGCCCAGAGCGTGGCAGGAGCTCGGCACGCACGCTGGACTCCTGCCGCGCAGGACAGAAGCTCGGAGCAGGAGCTAAGGGGGGCTCCGTTAGCGGGACAGACATCGTCCCTGCCTGCCTGCCTGCTCAGCTTCACGCCCCACACCGCCCTCTCCCTGCCTCACTCCGGGAAGACCATGTTTGTGTTTATAGACGTGCCGTTCTCTGAAACTGGAACTCATTCCCCCATGTTCCCAGGCCAGCCTCCCGCACTCTGCCGGGTGGATCCCACGTGTTCCTCCAACCTCAGCCCTGCCATGGCTGCTGCAGGGGAGCCTCACCTGCTCAGACTCACCTGCGCAGGTCGAGGACTCCTGTTCTACGCCTGCCCAAGCCCCAGGCACCACCCCGCATGCCGCGCACCAGGGCCGTCGTTTTACATCGACTTGCCTTTGCGTGATTCTCTCATTAATGTTCATATCCCCACGCCAGGCTCTAAGCTCCGGGAGGGCGGGGCCTGGGCCGCCTTGTTCATGGGCGTGCCCCCCTGTGCCCGCCACACAGCAGGAAGCACTGACCGTGTCACGATGGCACGACCCTCGCTTCTTTCCCTGTAATTACAAACTGTCGAAAGCCACGTGCTTCACGCGGAAGGCAGGCGTCACCCACGCCGAGCCCGGCTGAGCAAAGAGCGTCGTTCAGACCGCCTGCCATGCTGTCGGGACCCCCGGGCTCACACGCTGAGGGACGGCCAGGTACAAGGAGGCTGAGATTAAGAAGGACTGAGCACATCCTACTCGTTGTAGGAAAGAAACGCAGAGGGAGACATCAGAAGCAAAGGCTGCCAGCGGGCGGCTTTGGGAAACCAGCCCATCTCCCACTCGGTCATAAAGTTAATTAATCCTCCCTGTAATTGGCCGCCTCCAGCCCCTGGCTGAGGTCGGCTTCTGATCTTCCCTCGTGCAAGCATCCAGATTAATGCCCCCTGAGGCCCGGGCGCCCTCCCACCTTCTCCCAGTTCAGCATCTCCTGTTTCCTGCGCTCCTCTCCCAGGCCTCCCGCTGCTCGCCGCCTTTGAAGCCCGAGTAATAAACTGGCACAGATGGTGACAAGAAAAGCCTCATTAGCCCCGTCCCTGGCGTGAGGGGTGGCTCTAACCCACCTGCCTTCCGAGTCCGGCTCTTTGATGTATCATTTCCCATCTTGTACCTCTCAGGTGCAGCCCCCGCTTCTCTGACTTGTCACAGCTCCCCCACGTCCCCCCCTCTCTGGGTTCCTCTTCTGTTCCAGGCTAATCACTGGAGGGTCCCGGGCAGGGCCAGGGCCCTCGGGGGCTCCCCCAGAGGCCTCCATCTTTTCCCTGGTCCAGCAATGATGGTCGGTCCCCCTGCACTGAGCTCACCTGAGCTCGGGGCAGATATTCCGCCCCCATGCCTCCTAGGATGGCAGCGCTGCCTTTCACTTCCTGTGAATTTCTGTGAAGCCACTTGCTTGGCTCCACTTCTGTGTTAGCAAGAGCTAAAGGAATCCGTGTAATAGTATTAACATTAGTAGCAAGTATCCATCCCACTTATTCATGACGCCAGTCGTTAGACTAAGGGCTTCGCGCCTCTTGCCTTATTTAACCTCCTACAGTCCGATAAGGAAAGGTACACGATTTTATATCCCCATTTGGTGGGTGAGGACACGGAAACTCCCAGAGGGGAAGTAACTTGCCCAAAGGTACGCAGCCAAGAGAGGCAGGCGCTGGAGTTAGCCTCAGCCACAGCGAGGCAGCCAGCCACCCTTCAACCAGGAGGCACAGGGACTTACTTTCAGCAAAAACACGACGGGATGTTTCTATCCACATGGTGTCCCCTGGGGGGTGCTGCGCTGTAAGGATGTTTCCCTTCTCTAGTCGTCAGCACCTTGGGCCTCCAAGGGTGTTTGTACCTGCAATTGGAAGCTCAGATTCGGGGTTTGGGGAGGCTGAGATGAAGTAAGCGCCTTGCTCATTCCTTTGCTGCCTCGAGATGTTTCAAAGCTTCCATGTAGTGGTCTTTTGGGAGACACAGCTCCCACTCAGCACCTCGCCGTTGGCAAAGCTGTGTGCTGAGCACCGGGGCCGACTCAAAGCTGACCGAGACCTGTTTTCTACTGCGAGAAGCATATGTGCAGAAGAGAGAAGCATCCGCAGATTTACATATTCTCCTACGTGTATGCATTGTATGTGTATCTTAATGTACAAGGAGTATACATATATAAAATTATGTATTACATGTTCATATATCTAAGATTGTCGGTAAGCATCCTGGTACTTATACATTAACCAATGTGCAAACTCGGTTTCTGGGATGAGGAGCTGAGAAAGAGGATTCCACTTGGGCCTTTACTCTGTATCTGTGTTAAACTGAGGGTGGGCATCCAGGCTTGGCCTTTGAGATGAGCACCTTGAGCGATTTCTGATCCCTTTGCAAAGAGAAAGTGGCTCATGACCCCCCTCCCCCAGTCAGAAGATAGAGCAAATGAGTTAGGAGAGCTTCCTAATTATGTCAAGAGAATGGGCACACTGATATTCATTAGCTTTGTACTGCCCCAAATCCCAGCCCCAAGACATCCCAGCTTGGGTCACCTTGGGCAAGTGGTTTAATCTCTCTGTCCTCCGTTTCGGCATCTGCATAATGGGTGTGATGGCACTGCCCACTCCAAAAGATTGATGAGAGGAATTCATTGGGGGCAACTTCCTGTGAAGTACTGTGGCCAGTACTGGGAGCTGCGCTCAGAGCCAGCTGGCATCACCATGAGCATGAGCAGACGCGTCCCCTCCACGAAGGACACTGGCAGACGCGGACATGTGAGGAAACACGCTGCCCACAGTGGGGTTCACATGGAAGGAGACCACTTTTACCAGGAATGTAGCACAGTGAGGTTGTTTTCCAATTTGCCTGTACACGCACGTTATCTGCCTGCGTGCTGGCAGTCTCCTCCCCAACCCAGCCAGCAAACACATGCTGGCCTTGACCGGGGCCCTCTGCTGCTTCCTGTGTAGCCCCGGAAATGGGGTGTCGGGGAGCAGCACGGTAGAACGTGTTGCCTTTCAAGACAGGTGCGCGTCACCCTCCCCGTGCCTGCCCCTCGCCCGTTGGGTACTTGCTGCTCTGCCGGGCACGGTTCCAAGCACCAGGACAAGGACAGGACATCCTGTCATGTGGGAAGCAATTTAAAACATCACACATTACTTTTCAGTTAAAACACTAGCAAGTACATGATGAGGTGACATTTTTAAACGGCACCAATGATTCAGATAAACATGGAGACGTCGGAGAAATCACTGGCTTCCTGCCAGGTTTATTTGGGCCGTGCAATCAGGCTGTTAGGAGTTCTGCGAGGGGAGGGGTGTCTGTGCAGAGCTCTGGGGGTGCAGACCCTGCGCCTCAGACAGCCCGGCCCTGAAGTCCCGCCTCTGCGTCCTGCTTGCTGAGTGACCAGAATAGGTTACTGAGACTCTGATTCCTCTGCTGTCAAATCGAGGGGAGGCTGCTTTCTACGTCAGGTATTAGGGGAGACGCAAAGGACATCACCTGTGTAAGATAGGGCACCGCTTTCACCCCAGTATTATCTGCCGCTCCCCTGGGGCTTCCCCTGGCACCCAGGGACCCAGGTGGGCCCACTCCGTCCCCTGGGCCTGGGAAGCTGCAGCCGACTCCTCAGCTCTCTGTGCCTCTCAGCTAAAGAGACTCCATCTCAGAGCCTGGAGTATTTCGATGCCTTTCCATCTCATCTCCCTGGGTGTGATGCATGGGCTCATCTGTCACCTGCCAGCGGCCACCCGGTCCTCATCAGTCTTGCTGTTCCCTATTCATCTGCCTGCTTTTGCTCTTTTCTGTCATCACCCTTGTAGTCATTTAGCATTTTCCCGGCTCCCGCTCTGTGCAGAACACAGCATTTTCTGCCTCTTTTCAGTTTCCACATAGTCCGTGAACCGCTTCTCATCCTTTCTGAAGACCGACAGCCCCACCCGGGGGTCGGCCCACATCTCAGCAGGAGTGCTGCGTGACGCCTGGCTCTGCCCCTGACCTGGACCCTGTCTGCGTCTCACAGTGATACAGCCACATCTCAGATGCCTCCTCTTTCCCTGTCAGTTTCAGCGATGCGGGCAGCACACTATTTGGATGTTTTTCAACTCTGCCCAATGCTGGGCACAAACACGGGGCTATAAAAACTTACAATGGAGCCCAGCTGGTGAGGCTCAGTGGTTGAGCATCGATCTATGAACCAGGAGGTCACAGTTCAATTCCCAGTCAGGGCACATGCCTGGGTTGTGGGCTGGGTCCCCAGTGTGGGGCATGGAAAAGGCGATCGATCAGTAATTCTCTCATCATTGATGTTTCTCTCTCTCCATTTCCCTTCCTCTCTGAAATCAATAAAAAAATACATATTTTTTAGGAGCAAATTTGTGATAGAGTTCCAATTTCAGATCCGGTAGTTTATTGCCTCAACAAAGCCCCCTGCGATTTCCCTTCCCAGACACAGAGCTAAGCTCAGGGGACACTCAGCCAACCGACACTTTAATTAAAAGGACGTTTTGAGAAGACTCTTTCATCTTCAGAATCTGCTCTCACCTTGAAATGAGCGCCCAGCATTGTCTTTTGCGTGACCGAGTCCTGGCTGCTGGAAGAGCTCCCCTGAGAGAATGCATTCATCTCTTTCACTGCCTTGACCAGAGGCCCTGCCCGCCCTCCACGGATGCAGGTCTACTGGCCTCCGTCTCTTCCTACCGCATGAGGCTAAGTATGAACGTGTGGTTTCTGCTGGCGCTTTACCAATGTTTCCTGAGCTGGCCTACATACCCACACGTAGTAGGTGGCCAGCTCTTCAGAAAAGAGCAGTGTCATGGCCTCAAGCTCCCAAGACATCTCAAAACATAGAAGCAGACCAGCGTCAGCTCTAATAACAACGCCAGAGACTGTGTGCGTTGTATTGAGATACGTGCATCCTCAGCTGCCCTGAAAGCCGGGAGGTGGGGGGGGGGCCCCCTCTGTGCAAGAGGACATCCTGAGATCCAAGACGTACCTGCCTGAGGTGGGCTCACCACTGTGTATGTGGAACCTGAGGGGACAAGGCTCAGTTTTGTCTGGCTGAGTTGCTGTGGTTTTTCCATGTCCTCACAGACAGTGTATAGGCAACGTAAGAGAAGAAACGTGTACATGGGAGGGAAGGACATCCCGGGAGGTGGGGCAGTATTTTAAAGAGGAGGGCAGCCCAGGAGGAGGGGCTCTGCAGCTCAGGGTGGGGCCAAAGCCGCCGAAAGGTCAGTACAATGGGCTCTGAATCTCCCCCATAGTTGAGTACTGAGAGTGTTGGCTATTGTGTAGAAGGTCAGTAATCAGCTCTAAGTGCAATGCCTTGAAATAGGAATCAGAGAGGAAGGGAGAGGGAGAGATAGAAACCTCAATGATGAGAGAGAATCATGGTGTTCTGTATATCTCCGTGCGTTTACCTGTCCTCTGTGACAAGGTAAGCTCCCTCAGGATAGGGATCTCCTCCTGTTTTTCTTTTTCTTCACTGCTCTGTATGTCTAGGACCTCACATAGTATTTGGCACAAAGCAGAGTTCGATAAATAGGTGGTGAATGAATGAATGAATGAATGAATGAGGCTGCTGGGGATTGAGTGAGAGGGGCAGTCAGGGCACTGGGCAGAGGGGTAAAGGCTGTGGGTTTGGCAAACTCTAGTTGGTTATGAAGGGGAGTCCATCCCATGCCCAGAGAATGGAGCCCCTGGAGGGTTGTGGCGCTAAGCCATGTGATGACCTCTGCATCTTACAGGCACAGGGGTGTGGCTGGGGCTAGCTGACACCTAGACTGAGGGCGCCTGCGACTGGGAACGTGCAAAGCATTTCCCCCGGCCACGATGAGTAGCACACGGAATATTTTTGGAAACGCTCCCTACGGCTGGGTTACGAGAATTCACATTGTCAGGGCGAATGGTAGGGGAGCCACTTGGCTCATAGATGTAGATGCTGTACGACTTTTTACACATGTCTCTGTTTTATCTTTGCTCGTCAGTGAAGGATCTGAAAATGTAAGGCCTCTGCATGGCGCTGACCTGTTCGTAACCATGGCTACGAACGCTGCCCCTTAAACCACCCAGATGCCCCCAAAGGACATGGTCAGGACATTGTCACCCTCAGCCGTGACAGATTATTGGAAAGGTGCCCAAATGCCACGCACCTTCTATAACTTACTTTCCATCTCCTAGCCCTTCCGATGGAGCTTCTTGCATGGATGAAAATACTTCTTACTGGCCCTGTCCCGCACTGCAGTCACCAGGCACACTGGTCAGGAAGCCTTTGAGATGTGGCTGGTGTCACTAAGGATTGAACTTGAATATAATCTGGTTGTGATTACTTTAAATTAAAGGAGCCATGTGTGGCTGGTGGCTACCACAGCAGACACCAGACTCTAGGCCTCAGAACCAACTCGGTCTGAAATTTCACCAGATCTTTTGGGCACCTTTGAAGCATTTAAGCCTAGATACTCCAAGGGGGTGACTGGGGAGGGAGGGAGGGGAGGAAGAAAAAAAAACCACTATTCATAGGAAACAAAAATCTCAAAATCCCTCACCAATACCTTGATCTGAGGCTAACAAGACTTAGAGTGAATGGACTAGAGACCCTGTGTGTAGAGTGCTGTACGTGCTGCCTAACTCATAGTAGATGCTCAGCAAAGGTGGTATTTATTTCAGCCTCACACTAACCCTAAGGGAGCGATACCACAGGGGAACAGAAACGCAGAATTTTAAACCCAGTGACCAGGATGGTTTTGCCGCCGGTGAATAGCAGAGCAGCTTGCTCGCTCAGGCCTGGCCATGCTCTCCTGGGCACTGGGCCCAAAGGCTGACTTACTTCCCAGGTTTCAGTGAGGTTTACCCCTTGCTCTGCTGACTGGAGCCCCCTCTTTACAGCAGCAGAACTCTGCACCCTCTGCAGCATGTTCTCCTGCCTCCTTGGATACACTTGTGTGTGCGTGCGTGTGTGAGTGTGTGCACGTGCGCCCTGCGAGATGGGCAGGTATTTCCTCTGATTGGCAGCTGGAGGGAAAGGCCTTTACCACCGACATGTGCTCCCAAGGTCCTGACTTTAAGAACTCATGAGCCAGAGAAGCAGCCAGAGGGATGTGTCCTGGAGGAAAGGGAGGAAGGAGGGAGATGCGGCTGTAGCAGAGGAGTCGATGGTGTCGGGCACAATGGGGGGAGGAGGGGTCAGGGAATGCAGTAGACCTGTGATGAGGACAGCTTCTCCCTCCTGGAGCCAGCGAATTGCCTCTCTCCTCCGGTTTGAATGAGACTTTTCTCCCCATTGCCTGGAGCAATGTCTGGTGGCCAGGAGATGCTCGGAGATGATCTGTGGGGTGGATGCACTGATGATCTGTCGGGTGGATGCACGGGTGAGTGAATGAATAATTGAAAGAGCATCCCTTTACTGCTGCCCTAAAGCACTCCTCCTAAAATAAAATAGGTGTTTGCTCCTGCAAGCTCCCAGCCATCTAGAGAGACTGGAGAATAAACTCAGCTGCAGTCACTCATCCGGAGAGGATGTAAAAAGGAATCCTTGCGTCTGCAATTCGGATCTAGCCTTTTGATAAAAGCCTCAGAACTACGATAAGAGCACAGCGCTATTACCCAGTCAACAGAGTCCGTAGGACTCGAGATATGCTGTCCTAAAGGAGTCCCGGGAGTTCCTGCGGCAGCTTTTTTTCTTTCTCTTTAGCTTCTTTATTGGTGAAGGTATTACAAATGTGTCCTCATCCCCCCATTAACCCCCAACCCCTCCCCCCCCCCCCGTCATGCTCTCATCCCCCTGTTGTCTGTGTCCATTAGTTTGGCTTATATGTATGCATACAAGTCCTTTGGTTGATCTCTCCTCCTTATCCCCACCCTCCCCTACTTTCCCTCTGGGAATTGACAGTCTGATCGCTGTTTCTCTGTCTCTGAATCTGTCCCTGTTCATCAGTCTATGTTGTTCTCTATATTCCATAAATAAGTGAGATCATATGATATTAATCTTTCTCTGACTGGCTTATTTCACTTAGCATAATGCTCTTCAGTTCCATCCATGCTGTTGCAAATGGCAAGAATTCCTTCTTTTTTACTGCAGCGTAGTATTCCATTGTGTAGATGTACCACATTTTTTAATTAATTAATTTATTATTATTATTATTTTGTACCACAGTTTTTTAATCCACTCATCTGCTGATAGGCACTTAGGCTGTTTCCAAATCTTAGCTGTGGTGAGTTGTGCTGCTATAAGCATAGGGGTGCATATATCCTTTCTGATTGGTGTTTCTGGCTTCTTGGGATATAGTCCTAGAAGTGGGACCACTGGGTCAAATGGGAGTTCCATTTTTAGTTTTTTTTGTTTTGTTTGTTTTGTTTTATATATATTTTATTGATTTCTTACAGAGAGGAAAGGAGAGGGATAGAGAGTTAGAAACATCGGTGAGAGAGACACATTGATCAGCCACCTCCTGCACACCCCCCACTGGGGATGTGCCCTCAACCAAGGCACATGCCCTTGACTGGAATCGAACCTGGGACCCTTCAGTCCGCAGGCCAACGCTCTATCCACTGAGCCAAACCAGTTAGGGCTCCATGTTTAGTTTTTTGAGGAAACTCCATACTGTTCTCCACAGTGGCTGCACCAGCCTGCATTCCCACCAGCAGAGCAGGAAGGTTCCTGCAGCAGCTTTCTAGAAGGATCCTGCAGCCCTGAGGACATGTTGGGGAGTGGGCGCTGGAGAAACCCAGCAGCTCCCGCTCTCCCCAGAGGGTGGAGGAGGGCTCGCCGGAGGGGACGAGCAGGGCTCCACTCCGTGGGCACCGGTTTGTGTACTCGAGTTGGGTGGGTGGAGGGTGGCTGTGGCCGAAGGAGCCTTCGATAAGATTTGGGTGATTTACGTGGAAATGGTCCCCTCGCCTTTTGATGCTTTTTTCCTCACTCTCTCTGAAGTTGCCTCTCATCGCAAGGGTGGAGCTTCCGCCTCTCTGGCTGCTTCTCCCCGCCTCTCCTGTGTGGCCTACTGCCTTCGCCTGGGCGTCTCGGGAGCGCTGCACGCTCGATTGTGATGTTCTGTTCGAGATGCTCACACTGATCAGCCAATAGGTGAGCCGAATGAGCTCCTCTAAACGAAGGCACTTTGTAAACTCCAGTGCTGTGCCCGGGGAGGGGGGCTGCGTGGGGTGGCAGTGGCAGTAGGTGGACCTGCACCTGCTTTCTTTGCTTCTGTGGCCGCCACATGCATGCAGGCCTCTCCCTCACATAAATGAGACACTGAGGCTCGGGGTGGACACGCTCCCTGCTCAGCTAGTGAGCAGCAGAGCCAGCACCAGCAGCCAAGTCATTCTCCTCCTCCTCACCCGCGCGTTCCCTCTGCTGGCAAACCCACGGAGGCCATCGTCTGCCGCACGCTCTTTGTTCCTAACAGTTCTTGGAGAAGAGCAGCGTTTACTCTTCTGGAGATAATCCGAACTTATTCCCGCAGCCTTCCTTGTCCGTGGCACCCAGCGATATGGCGGCGAACAGCACAGATCAATATCCTTGTCCTTAGACAGGGTTCTCCCCCAGAAGCACGTAACCATGTCATATGTTAGGTGGCGGTCGTTCCCTGGTGAGAAGGGAAGCAGCGCAGGGGGTAAGAGCTCCAGGCTGCCAGGGGCCAGGCAGGGCATTGCTGGGAGGGGTGGGGCAGAGGCCTCACGGACAGTGTTTGAGCTGATGTTTGAATTTGGGTGGTGGTCTAACTTAAAACCCAAAATCAAAGCAATAATTTGGCGGAAATCGGCACAAGATTTCAGGAACAACAACCGAGCCTCTAATCGTCAGAAAGTCATTGAATGCCCACTGTAATGTGAACAGCGCTGGTCTCTAATTCATGGGGTCCCAATGACTTCTATTTTCACTTCCTGACTTTCCTATGGGAAATATGTATTACTTTGGCAATGATGATAATGAAAGATTCATCTATTGCTGGGGGTGCAGGGATCTCACTGTTATGAGGTGATCCCACGCCAGCACGGCCTGAGATGGGAGGGTGTAGAGCAGCGGTTCTCAACCTTCTGGCCCTTTAAATACAGTTCCTCATGCTGTGACCCAACTATAAAGTTATGTTCGCTGCCACTTCATAACTGTAATGCTGCTACTGTTATGAATCGTAATGTAAATATCTGATATGCAGGATGGTCTTAGGTAACCCCTGTGAAAGGGTCGTTCGGCTGCCAAAGGGGTCGAGACCCACAGGTTGAGAACCGCTGGTGTAGAGGGAGACAGAGAAACTGGACAGAAATAACCTGATTTGGGAGCAGGGAGGGGAGGGGGACTTCCTCCTGACGCTGCAACTATTGGCAGGTTTGACTAAAAGAATGTGGGAGAAGAAAAGGAAAAGCAACCATTGCGATTGACTCTTTTTGCTCTTACTGTTAATCCTTACCCAGGGTTATTTTTCCATTGATTTTTAGAGTGGAAAGGAGGGAGGGAAGGGGAGAGACAGATAGAGAGAAAAAAAACATCGACATGAGAGGGACACATCCATTGGTTGCCTCCATCATGCATCCCAACTGGGGCCAGGGATCAAATCTGCAACCCAGGTCCATGCCCTTGACGTAGAATCCAACCTTCGACCCTTCGGTGCTCGACTGATGCTCCAGCCACAGAGGCACACCGGCCAGGGCATGATGGACACTTAACGTCAGCGGGAGAGTAAAGCCAAGTCCTCTCCTGCATGCGTGGCCCCGGGTTTGAAGCTTCCCACGCCTCTCGTGTCCTCTCCCAGCCGCAGCTCAGCATGGGAGGGTCCGCGGGCTCTTTAACATCGCTGCCTCCTGTAGCACAGGAGCTCGTAGAACATGGGAACAGAGGAGTTTATAATCTTTCAGCATTTCTTTCTCAGAACCATCATTCCCTTTCCAAGTATGATTCACAATAAGATGTATCGCCCAAGTCCCGTTCCCACATTCAAATCATGGCATTGGTTTGAGGGGAAAACAATGACCCTTAAATAGTCCTTAAGTTGAGACTCCTCAGGGTTAGGGACCATGGCTCATTTTTCTTTGTATCATAGTCCTTAGCCCCATAGATATTTATTGATTTTATCAGAAAAGAACTTTTGATAAAGTGAGAAGAACATTGGACATGTAGCTAACTAATTTTTTAAACATTAAGGACATTAAAATCTCCCCAAGTTGCCCATGACCCCAGCTTCTAACTTCTTTGTGTGTCTGGGGAGGAGCACCTTTGGAAGATGTCACATGTTTCGCCTAGAGCTAGAAATGTGTTTGCAGGATTGAGGCAGTGGTCGTCAGCCCAGATCATGGTCTCCTCTGACGTGCTCAGAGGCCCAGCCAGCGTGGCTCCATGGTTGAGCATCGACCTGAGAACCAGGAGGTCACAGTTTGATTCCTGGTCAAGGCACATGCCTAGCGGGCTCAGTCTCCAGAGGCAGGCATGCAGCCGATCAATGACTCTCTCTCTCTCATCATTGATGTTCCTATCTCTCCTCTCTGAAATAAATAAATATATATATATTTTTAAAAACTCAAGGATCATCAGAAAATCTCAGCTTGTATCCATGTTGGCTGTGGCTCTTCCTTTGCCAAACCATGTGATGACCACACCCACAGCCAGGCACACCCAGCAGCAGACTGCAGTTTCCAAAGCATGGGTGTTGCAGGGTAACAGGGTTTTTCTCTCCTGGCATGTTCCCCCTTACGGAGCTCTCGCCGGATAGTGTGTTGTCCCTGTTCCTGAAGAGGATTCTAAGAGCCAGGGGCTCACAGTCCTGCCTGCATCAGTTTAACAGAGTGAAGATAATTTAATCGTTCTTTAACGAGGCAGGATCTGCAGTGCCTCCTGGTTATAATTTGGAGCATCGGTGATCATGATAAGCATCCATTATCCCTGGTGCAGCCCCCTTCTTCAGTTCCCCTGACTAGCTCTCCTCCCCGCCCTCTCTCACCTATCTCTGTCGTTCTTTCATGCCTAGAGCTTGTCTCACAGTGTCTAACCCTCCTCTTCACTGTGCTTACCCTCCTATTCTCCATCCTTTCCTCCCCATCTGTTCATCATAGTCCTCTGGGCTTGGGAACTCCGTAGCTGGTTTTATATGACCTCTCACCCCCTGTATCAATGTCCCCTTTGCTGGACCGCTGCTGGCTCAGGCAGTCATTTCCATTCCTCAGTGAAATCTTGGGTCTCCATGGTGGCTCTGGAAGTAAAAAGTGCCATCTTTTTCTAAGAAGAGAAAGAGGGCCAATGAATGTGACCTTCCGCATGGGGCCTTTCTCTCCATGCTCACCTCGGCCGTGTCCCAGACCCTCAGAGGATCCTGCTTCACCCTAATGCTCTGCACCAGTGTGAACCAAATCTAGCGTGGACTGGCCAAGACTTGCCAAAAAAAATGAAATTTTACAATGAGAAGGAGGGTGGGAATGATACTCGTGATTAAACCCGAGGCATAACCACAAGCTAAGGAAGATGAATAGCCCTAGCCCATTTGACTCAGTGGATAGAGCATTGGCCCACAGACTGAAGGATCCCAGGTTCTAATCCAGTCAAGGTCATGTACATTGGTTGCAGGCTCAGTCCTCTGCCCTAGTTGGGGTGCGTGCAAGAGGCAACCATTCGATGTATCTCTCCCCAACCCTTTCAGTCTCTCTAAAAATCAGTGGAAATATATATCCTATATAATAAAAGCCTAACACACTAAGTGTCTGGTCATCCTGTTGGCTATTCAACCAATCAAAGCGTAATATGCTAATGATATGCTAAGGCTGCTCAGCCACTTGCTGTGACATGCACTGACCACCCAGGGGCAGATAGTCAACTGGTCGACCAGTCACTATGACATGCACTGACCACCAGGGGGCAGATGCTTCGACCGGTAGGCTGGCTTGCTGCTAAGGTCCGGTTGATCAGGACTGAGCAAGATGAGCCAGACATATCCTGGAGCCTTCCTGTGGTCCCTCCCTGGTTGGCCAACCTCGTGCCCCTCCCTAGTCCTGATTGTTCACCAGTGGGATCCCTCAGCCTGGCCTGTGCCCTCACAATCCAGGACCCCTCGGGGGATGTTGGAGAGCCAGTTTCAGCCGGATTCCTCAGGCCAGGCTGAGGGACCCCACTAATGCACGAATTCGTGCGCTGGGCCTCTAGTCTTTAAATAAGGACTAAAAAAAACCAACAACAATTAAAGAAGAGACATAGCGGAGGTTTCAGGTGCTGCATTGGCTTGCTGTCCCAGCTCCCGTGGAATCTCTGCTTTGCTCATTTCTCAGCCCCATGGGGAAAAGGCACCATCCCTACCCCCACCCCAGCCTAGGGGCTGCTCTAACACTTAACCTCTCAGCGGGGTCGTTGCCAGACAATGGAGCCACCTTTCCATTTCACCTCCCCACCCCCAACAGAGACAGGGCCTTTTAGTCTGGTGTCTCTTCTAGAAGAAGTTTTCTTTGGGTGAAGTGACCCCACTAATTGACATCTAACTACCTGAGAGAGCCTTCTTGGACACACAGGCAGTGGCCTCAATGACCTAGAAACATTGAGTCCTTACCCTCCAGATTCTTGACCCTGTCTGTGACCTCAGTGTTGCTTAAACTTGATTGTCCTGAATGAGGCTCCTGCTGCTAAGAGACTGGTCTGGTTTCTCTGGGACCAATTGCTACATGACCTGCCAATGTCGGCCTAGGTCGGTGGTTGCTCTAGGGCAATGTCACCACCTTGAAGAGCATCCTCTTGACCATCCCCATCAGAGTTACGGCCAGAGTGAAAGGCAGTGTTTTCCCTTCTGCCCAGCGTTGCTTTACCAATGACTATTTAACAAGTAAGGAGGCAGGGGAAGCTGCAAGTGAGAAATCGGGAAGGTGAATGAGGAGAGGAAACAAAACGTTAAAAAGAAACCGCCATTGAAACAAACTAGGGAAACTGTACATCACAGATGAAAAATAGTGGATCAGTATTTCCTTTTGGCTTATTGATTTGGGAAAGAGAGGGGGGGAGGGAGGGGCATCAGTATGAGAGAGAATCATCAATCAGCTGCCTCCTGTACAGGATGGAGCCAGAAACCTGGGCATGTGCCCTGACCGGGAATTGAACTGGCAACCTTTTAATGAATGGGATGATGTTCAACCAACTGAGCCACAAGGGCCAGGGCTGAATCAGTATTTCAATATGTAAAATGTTCCTACAAATCAATAAGAAAGAAAAAAGAGGAATGGACACATGACATGGAAGTTCTTCACTGAAGAATAAAACACATAGAGAACTTACACATGTAAAAACTCCTACTTACAGGTAATCAAAGAGATTCACAGTGACACATAATTAAACACTGGCAAGTGATTCACGTCCAGGGTACCAGTGATAGTAAAGATGAGGAAAAGGTAACCACTTCTTGCTGGAGGGAGTATGAATCACAATAGCATTTTTGCAGGACAATCTGATAAAATGTATCTAATTTTTAAAATACACATATATGTGATGTAGTGGTTTCATCTCTAGGAAGTTAAGGAAGATGAGAACAAGGAGCTCTTTATCATTACATCCTATATAATAAAGAGGTAATATGCAAATTGACCATCATGCCCTTGCACAAAATGGCCACCACAAGATGGCCTGCAGAGGAGGGCAGGCCATCAGGCCAGCAGGGGATGGCAGTTAGGGGTGACCAGGCTGGCAGGGGAGGGCAGTTAGGGGCAACCTGGCTGGCAGTTAGGGGTGACCGGGCCGGCAGGGAAAGATAGTTAGGGGTGACCAGGCAGGCAGGAGAGGGCAGTTGGGGGCAACTGGGCCAGCATGGGAGGGCAGTTGGGGGCAACCAGGACAACAGGGGAGTAGTTAGGCGTCGATCAGACTGGCAGGGGAATGGTTAGGGGATGATCAGGCTGGCAGGCAGAAGCAGTTAGTGGCTATCAGGCAGGGAAGCTGGTAGTTGGTTGGGAGCTGCAGTCCCAGATTGGACAAGGTGCAGGCTGGGCTGAGGGACACTACACACACACACACACACACACACACACACACACCAGTGCACGAATTTCCTGCATTGGGCCTCTAGTGTGTGTGTGTGTGTGTGTGTATGTGTGTATGAATTTCAAAAACAAGCCCAACTTCCAAATCCAGGAACTTGTTAAATTTTCTTCATCCATATAATAGAACAATATGCAACTAGCAATTCAAAGGTGGACAATTGACCTGAATAAATGTTGGCGATCTATTTATAGATCAGGTGGAAAAGTAGGATACATGACCATGCTACTATCATCCTATTTTTGTCAAAACACAGATCTGTACATCTAAACATGGAATAAAAGTCTAAAATTACATTCTAACAGTACCTCGAGGTGATAAGATTACAATGAATTTTTATTTTCTTGTCTGTGTTTTTTTGTTTGTTTTTTGTTTTGTTTTGTTTTGTTTGTCATTGGAAATAAAGATAACACCCATCTCAGGTTATTGGAAACCAGAGAGCTGATTTCCTGAGATTCTGTTTACACTCAGCCCTCCGAGAATGTGTCTGTGGTGTCAGGCAAGACCCCGGGCTCCGCGGCTGGAATAAGATTTCTTTCTCGAGCATACACCCGGGGAGGACGGCACTGCTACAAAGTCCGCTGTGAGCTCGGCGGGCTCGCCACTCCTCCTGGGCAGAGAACTAGAAAAATGAGCAGGAGATTTGTATCCACTTGACTTTGTGTTCTTATCCTTTTTGATTAAAAAAATACACCAAGACATGAGAGGGATAAAAAAAACCCATAAAAATTGTTTTACTGCATCATAAAAAGCTTACATTTCTGACTTTGGGATCACAGAGGGATTAATTGATGCTGTCAACTCTGCCTCTCTGCAGGTCAGCTGGGATGGCTCTGCAGCTGGGGGAGCCATGGAGAGTGCCTATTCCTATCTCCTGCTCCATAGCTGTTACCCCACTGTGTTCAGTTAGGCAGCTTTCTAGGTATTTGTAGCTTCTGAGATCAGGGACGGAGTCTTTTTGTAACCCCTGGACCTTGAACATGGCCTGGCCCATAGGAGGCATTCACTGTTGTTCCTCTTCCTCACCACTCATGTTGAGTTGCATACGTATTGAAAGGTCGCCATCATTTGGGGGAATAAACACGTCAGAAATTAATCTGAGAGCAATGCGATTTGTCTGTGAGTGGTAAGTTTTATAGCCAGTTTTTTACATGGTAGCGTGGCTTAGTTTATTCAACCATCTCTCTCTTCATTCAACAAATACTTGTTGAGTCCTTATGAGAACCAGCACTATGCTGGGCCTGTTGGATGTATTAGTAACTAACAAGGCACAGAGGTGGGGTTTTTTTATGGTGTTCATCTTGCAGAAAGGAAGGAGATTCCTTTCTTCCTCCCTTTCCTCTTCTCCTCTTTCCCATCTTTCCTATGTCTGTCCATCTGTCCATCCCTCTATCCATCCACCTGTCTACCCACCCATCATGTCTGGAGTCCTACTCAGGTGCCAGTCCAGGCATTGGAGAGGACCCACAGACAAGCCCTATGCCTCTTCTGAAAGAGCATAGGGAGCGGTGAGGACATGAGGCATGGTTGGAACCACCCAGTGGGTGCTGTGACAGGCAGAACTCCAGGGTGCCACGGGAGCACCCTGCCGCCTCCCCAGCTGCAGGTCACCTCTTTTCCAGCCACAGGGACACCTGTGGTTGTCAGATTCCAGCTTCTCTGGCTCCCCTGCTGTGGGCGGGGCCTCGGCCTCGGAAATCAGCCAGAAATGTGCTGTAAGCTTCCTCCAGGAAATTGCCGCTGTCTTGGTAAAATCCTTGATGTCAACCCTATGCTGAGTCCCGGGCTCTGTTCTGTGGGTTCAAGGGCAGGCTAGAGTCTCAGAAGGTCCAAGGTCCAGGCCTTAAGGAGACCCCCGGGGAAGCTAACTGGTGGTTCTCAGGAGCACCTCGAAGTGCGGAGTCCGAGACGTGGACTGTCCCTATTACGGAATCCCATGACATAAGAGGGGTCGGAAACGAACTCTCGAAGTGAGCAGCTATTATATCTCCCCTCCCCCAGGCATTGTGCCCGCTTCTTCCATGGGCTGTTTCATTTAATTTTCACAGAAATCCTGTGACACCCTGTTATGTTTTCACCCATGAAGGAATGGTGGTTCCGAGAGGGCAACTGGCTGGGCCAAGGTCACAGGTAGCGAGCAGCCAGGCTGAGCTCTGGGGCAGGACGCCTGCCCTCCTCGTCCTCCTGCAGTCGGGAGCGCAGCATGCAGGAGGGCTTGCGCTTCGGCGCTTTATTTGAGGTTCTCTCCCGGCACTTATCTCAGCCGACTCTGCCCTACAGAGCCGTTCCCCAGCCTCCTCTGTAGAACACAAGGTGTTCATAGGTGTTCAGGCCAGAAAAGGCCTCCCTGGACAAATGCACGGGGAACCTGCAGGGTCCACAGGTTTACGGAGGGAGCATCCTGGCTGTGTGTGCAGCCCAAGGCGCAGGTTGTGGCACAGGCGTGTCCCGTGGAAGCCTCTTTGCAAAGTGCTGTTTATATAACAAGCATGTGGTGAGCTTTTCCTCCAGAAATGGCTCCCGGGCTCCGGGCTCTGACCTCCCTCTGGGCTGTGAGCTGAGATGTGACCTACTCTTCCGCCTTCCTCAGTGCCTGCTAAGCGTGTCATCGTGACAGCTTGCCCACTTCTGAGGGGGTGGTGGAAATGGATCTTGACCTTGACCCTGAAGAAGGCAGTAGAAATGGTTGTGGACGTAGATGAGGTCTTCTAGGAAGAAGAAGTCATAGGACCTGTGGCTCCACGGAGGGAACCGGGACGCCACATGGTGGGGAAATGTGTACTGGAGGTGCAGGAGGCAGAGGGGGTGGGTGTTAGACGCTGTGGCCACCTAAGATCCTCTCTCTGGGCATTTGGACCATTTTCATTGCAATGAAATGGACTTTGCAAGACATTGAAAGACAAATGGCAGTGCAAGGCTTTCCTTCTCCATTTATTTCCAGTTCGTTGAAATTCTTAGTATTTCCCAGGCCTGTTGCTAGCCTACTGCCTGGAGGCTGAGTCCTGGATGGGGGGAAGCTCGCTGTCATGTTGGGGTCCATGACTAGGGGGACTTGTGCAAAACCACAGACAAGCTTCCAGGGGTATCTTCTGAACGCTTTTTATGCTTTTCCGTGTCAAAAAAAATTAAGCTGCTTTTTCTTTCACCTTATTCAGACTATGGATAGACAAAGATTTTCCTAATCTTTTGTTAAACCCCAAAGAGCAAGCCTGCATGGCTTCTGAACAAAGAGGAACTTTTGACAGAGACTCCTTAGATGGCATAATTAAACGGGAACTTTCAACAAAGACCCCCTTAGAGGATGCAAAGTGCCCCCTTCCTTGCCGCTGACAAACCACTGCTTTCTTGGGGAAGGACGTGTGCGCCTTGCCTACTTTCTGCTGAGGTATCCGTCCTAATTACTGGCTGTTGGCCTCCTCCTATCCCTGTGAGAAGGAAGACAATATGCTCCAGGGATCTCTCACGCCCCAGGCGGCAGGCTTTCTAGAATATTTCTTACAGAATCGCCTTGTCACAGTGGCACTTAGAAAACTCTATGATTCAGCACAGCTCTCGACTCCTCTCTTTTATCTCTTCGGACACTTTTCCCAGGAAAGTTATTCCTACACGACCTGAGAGAAGAGAGCCTTTGACAGGCTCCGAAGGCAGCCTCCACAGGGAATCGTTTCTCTGTGTCTGGGGCAGCCCTGAGCCGCCCCACCGCCCGTCACGCAGAGCGAGCTACGCTGAGCAGGAGCAGGTGTCTTAGTCCACTCAGGCTGCCAACACGAAACGCCATGAGTTGGGTGGTTTGAACAGCATTCCATTCTGACCCAGTCCTGGAGGCTGAGCAACCCAAGGTCAAGCTAGTAGTAGGCGGAGGCCTCTTCTCTTGGCTCGTGGGGGGCCGCCATCTCGCTGTGCGCTGGTGTGACCTCTTCCTTGCCCGCAGGTCGGGAAGGGGGCACACAAGCTCTCTGGTGTGCCTTGATATCAGTCACATGTTTCTAGAAAGGAATGTGAATATGGAGAATCCGTTTTTTGCAACCCTGAAAAAGTGACCGATTCGTTTTTCTCTCTGTGTCTTTTCCTAGTCATTCAAGAGTATTTTCTCAGCAGTTTCCATGGGCTGGGCATGTAAAGAATAGGTGATGGTTTTTTGTTGTTGTTATTTATTTATTTATTAATTTTTGCTGATTTCAGAGAGAAGGAAGAGGGAAAGAGAGATAGAAACATCAATGATAAGAGAAAATCGTTGATCGGCTGCCTCCTGCATACTCGCCACTGAGGATTGAGCCCACAACCCGGGCACATGCCCTTGGCTGGAATGGAGCCTGGGATCCCTCAGTCTGCAGGCTAGCGCTCTATCCACTGAGCCAGACCTGGTAGGGCTAGGTGGTGTTTTTGAAGGCATGTGTATTTTTAACATGTTCATGTTCAATAGGGTACCCAACCAACCCCATTGGGCTAGAACTTTTCCAGAGTTAGCATTAAAAAGTCTTTCCTCAAAGCCAGGCTGGTGTGGCTCGGTGGTTGAGCATGGGCCTATGAACCAGGAGGTCAAGATTCAATTCCTGGTCAGGGCACATGCCCGGGTAAGTGCTCTATCCCCAGTGTGGGGCGTGAAGGAGGCCGCCGATCAATGATTCTCTCTCATCATTGATGTTTTTATCTCTCCCTCTCCCTTCCTCTCAGAAATCAATAAAAATGTATTTTGGGGGGAAAAAATCCCTCATCCAAAACCCCCTCATGACAGTCACCATAGTGCCCAGCAGTGAGCACTCTACTCTAGAAGGCACCAATAGGTACAATTTCTGAGCACGTGACATTCGGAAATGAGCAGGGATACAGGTGTGTTGTACTGGTGACTGGTGTACTCCAGTGGCACTGCTGTTGGTATCATTATTTTACAGAGTAATGAAGAACTCTTGGTAAAATTCCAAACAAAACAGAGCACGTTCTTTCCAAAAGGTGCCCAGCCGTTGCACTGCTAGAAAACTCAGCATTTATTAACACGTGCAGAAACACCTGGGGTTTAAATGTGAAATAACGCCTTAGCTTTTATGCTCAGGTGAGGATGGATAGCTTTTTCGCTGAAAGGACTAGCCGGTGAGATACTTGGGGCGTTTCTTTGGGGTGCGGGGTCACCCTGTATGCTGCAGAACATTCATTACCCATTGACCTCCCCTCCTGGATGTGACCGATGGCATCCTCCAATCACAGCAACAACAAAACCGCTCACAGGTTTTCCAAACACCCCTCGGAGGCGGTCCTGCCCTTGCTGGAAACCACCGCACTGGCTGTGTGAGAAGGAATCAATGTGTCGAGAAGAGATAAGCTACAGCTGGATGCTTCTCTCATCCTCCCTTTTCTCTTTTTTTCTCCTTAGCTCACTAAAACTGTGGCAATGTTCTCTGCAGGATGAACCTTTCATCCGAGAAAGTGCTTGGGAAAGTCTGGAGATAAAGGCCATCTTTTTCTCCAAACAGCTTAAGGTCTGCTTGCTCCGGTGAAACCAGCCAAAGGGTCAGCTCTGCCGTGACCCCCGGCAGGAAACGGAGTGCCTGCTCTCCTCCACTTCAGCTGGATGGACTGGGGGGGGGGTCTTTCTGTCACTTCCCCAGCTCTCAGATGAGGCTCTACCTCTCTTCTGTTCATCCTACAATCAGCCCCATGTTGTGGGTGTCTGTGTGTCCCCTGGTCTGGCAGTGGGAGAGAGGGATGCAGCCAAGGCCCATAGCGCTCGGTGTGTAGAAGGCTTTTCCCCGCAGTCTTGTTTTTGATCTTGACCTGTTACTCAACATGGTACGTACTAGCGTTCTTTCCAGTGAGGCACAGTGGTGGAAAGGAGGGGGATACGACCCAAGAAATTGGTGATTGGAGCGAGAAGAGGAAGCAAGGAATTATCAAAGAAACACATTGAGAACATGAGCACATGCTTTATACATAGAAGCACTAACACTATTATTATTATACTAGAGGCCCAGTGCATGAAAATTCATGCACTGGAGGGTGGGGGTCCCTCAGCCCTGCCTGTTCCCTCTCACAGTCTGGGAGCCCTCAGGGGCGGGAGGCGACCCAGCGATCAGGGGAAGGCAACACTCCCATCATACCTCTGCTGCTGCCACTGCTGGCAGTGAAATCCTCGTCCGGCCCTGGTTACCTGAACCTCTGGCTGGCCCTGAGTGGCTGGGCAGCCACCATCCGGGCTTGCCTGTGCCTGGGCTGCCCCTAGGTGGCTGAGTTCAGGCCCAGCTGTACCACGTGCCTGCCTGGCTTCCTCCCTCTGCTTCCCCTCTCCCCCAGCAGGGCTGAAAGGACTGGGGGACTCCAGTGGGGCTGAAAGGACTGGGTGTCGCCAGCTTGTGGCTATGGGCACCACCATCTTTTGTGATGGTGTGATAGTCACTTTGCATATCCCCTCTTTATTACATAGGGTAATGATAATAGTATCATTGTTGTTTTTATACTTTATGGTTTTGTCGTGGACTTTCCAGAATCAGGTGTCATGGATGGAAGAAAGATACTTCCATGTTGGCTTTCACAGTTTTAGGTCACTGTCATATGCAGGCACAGCAACCCTCCTAAGATCTCTGTTTCCGAAGTTTAACTTCAGGCTCAGTGGGATGAGTTGATTTGGCCAAGGTCCCCCAACCAGAAAATAGCTGACTCAGATGCGCCCGAACTGTTTCTGAGAAACTACGTGGCCTTTTACTCAGATGGAATTTGTGGAACCGAATCTGAGTTAAGCGTTAGGAGGGTTGGCCGGACCAGGAGAGCAGTGGGAGGGGTTCAGACAAGGGAGGGCTCACCCTACGGAAAAGCGGAGCTCTGAGGACCCTGGAAGTGTGGGAAGGTTTGTGGAGGGAGAGGGGGCTCTTACTGGGAGATGGGGAGTGCATGTCCACAGGGATCTGGGGGGCTTAATAAGGAGACCAGACTTATGAGGCCATAAGCACTTGTGTGTGTGCTTTGACCAAGAGGGGACCGTGGAACAGATTCCGGAGTCTTTAAGACGTGTTTATGTTCTGAGGATCTGGATCAGAGGGGTTATAGACAAAGTTAGGTGCCTCATAAGGGTTTACTGAAAGGTTGTGTGGGCAGCTCGAAGCCATGCCAAGGAGTTTAAGCTTGAAGCTGCTGGCAAAGAGGGCCTGTCTTCCTTTTCGGTCCCATTGATAATACTGTGGTTTCTAATGAATGAAACGCGCAGCCCCAAGGGAGTGGTGAACATGGCATCACGGGAAGAGTGATTGGCAGTGGTCTAAGTTGGGAAAGAGTGTAAGTCAGAGACAGGTTCTGATGGAAGTCTGAGTCTACAAGGAGTCGGTTGGAGAAGAGAAGAGATGAGATTCCCTGAGCTGTTTCAGGAGGCGCAAGGGGAATGGGAGGAACTGGGACACCCCTGGGTTTGAACCCCAGCTCTGCCACTTTCCAGCTGTGCACCCCTAGACAAGCAGCTTCACTTTCGACTTCAGTGTCCCATCTGCACTGTGAACCCTGAGAAAGAAGACCCCTACTATGAAGGGCTCCTGGTGGCTAACTGGGCTCAACTTTTTTAAGTAAAGAGGAGCTTAGCAGCCAGGATCCTCTCCTACAAACCGCACTTCCTAGAGAAGCCTGCTCTGAACAGCCAGCAAGCACTGTGTTTCTGCCTTTGGAGCCAGGACTTGTAAATGAGTTCCTGGAATCCTATTTCGATCAATAGGACTGAAGCTCTTTCCATCCAATTAGAGCTGTGCAGCTCTGACCAACCAGAGCGGCGCTATTCTGAGCAATCAGGACAGATCAGGACAGTGCCTTTTGGACCAATCAAACTGTAGGGATTTGGAGTCCTCATTTGCATGAGAATAGACCAATCAGGGACCAGGGGCGTGGACTTCTGTTCTTTATGCCAGCTCCCCTCTGACACTGAATGCACTTTTCCTTGAGGACTGCATCTCCCTGGCTGAGCTGAGATATACCTAAGATGTCTCACTAGAGCACAGCAGAGAAGCAGGGGCGGGGGGGGGGGGGGGGGGGGGGGGGGGGGGGGGGGGGGGGGGGGGGGGGGGGGGGGGGGCATGGCCCCGGGGCTGCCTCAGAGCCCTGCTGTATCGCAGCTGAGCTGTTTCACACTGAATAAAGTTTCCTTCTTTGCCACACTCCAAGATGAGGATTCCTATTCTGATTGAATTGGCACCAGCTACCATTGGTTGACAGTAACTGTGGGGATTAAGCAACATCTCTCAGAGAGCTACTGGGCAAAAAAAAAAAAAATAGCTAATATATGCAGAGTGCCTGTCCCCAGGAAATATTTGATAAATGTTAAGCTTTTGTCCTTTTTCCCCGAAGGAATTATTGACCAGCATTTGATAATTGAATTCAAGGCCCCAGATGTGTTGCCTGGACACGGTGGCCATGTTAGAAAAATCCGTTTGTGACGTGTTGAATGTGAGTGAGAGCCTGACTGAAACGCCTGCCAGCGTGGGTGTGAAGGCCCCGAGACCCGGATGACACTTGACAGGAGTGAGTGGCGCCGGGGACGTCCATGTGAAGAGTCCTCGGCGTAAAACGATCTTTCTGCTGAGTGACAAGATCAAGAGAGACCGGACTCTCGGTGGTCAGGGCACCCATCAGCAGTGGAAACGGGCTGTTTATTTCCACTCGACACGACACTTCCCAGCTGTTACTGTCAAGTTCTGAGCTCCTTCCGATGCCTCATCTTCTGTCACACTGGTGAGATTGGCCACAGGAGGGTCACCCTCAGAGCCTCCTAGGGGAAGAAGAGAGAGGGAGCCAGGTCCCCCACTGCATCCAGGGGAGACTGAACTGGGCTGATTCCATGTGCAGCTGGAATTGAAGAGCAAGGCCCTTGGTGGCTCGGATTCCAGATGTTGGCATCAGAGCACCCTGCTCTTTGGTTGCGCTCCGCCCGTGTAGCAGAGGAATTACTCAGAGAGCAAGCACCGAGCAATGAAGTCCAGGTCGCCCCCGTCTGTCTCACTAAATGCCACTTGGAACCAGTGCCTTTTCACTTGACAATAAAATCAATGAGTGAAATGTCGCGGGGTTGAAAGCGGCGCTGTACAGAATTCATTACGTTCCCAGGGAGGGAGAGACTTGGCCCCCTGTACTTTACTTTCCGGAACATCAACACATCTACTTAATGAAACTTGAACCTTCTGTTAATCCTTCACCTGTTTGCTTTTAAACTTGAATCCTTTCGACGCAACTCAAAAGGCCTTGCCTTTGGATTCTGCCTCCTGATAAGTGAGCTATGATAACAACAGCAACAAAAAATTGGAATAGGCATCAGTTAAGGCGAGAGGTGACTAGTTAATTAGGAAAACGGTTCATGAGATTAAAGGAATTTTTCTGATAACCACTGGGTCCCTGTGAGCCAGCACCATTTCCTTTGAATTGTTATTTCCTTTTGAGAATCATCTGGGTACCGAGCACACTGAGCTCAGGGTCCCGACTCCTGCCGATTGGGAGGCAGCCACCGCGTGGGTGAGCACAGAAGGGTGGCCGAGGGAAGGAGGGCGTCTGTAGCCTTTCCTCAGAGAACATAATAGACCAATGAAAGAATCATGTCATTCCTTTAGAAGTGATGAAAATAGGATCAGCGTGAGAGAAGTACCTCTTAAGGTGTGTGTCTGTGACAGAGTCAGCAGAGCGGAGAAGAATTAGGCAAGAACGAGGCAAGGACTGGTTATTCTGCTGCCCTTTGCTTCAAGGAATCGTCCTTCCTTTGGAAAAAGGAGTGTTTGATTTAAGCAAGGGGTTCAGGAAAGAAGGAGAAACATCTGGAATCACGGTTAAGGTTCACGGCTCATTTAAGGCTTATCTTCATTTTTAATACAGACTCCTTTCTTTTCTTTCCCCTTCTTTCTTTCAACAGAAAGAAAGAGTACTTATTATATTCCACTTATTATTGAGCACTTATTGTATTCCAGATACCGCTGGCCCCGATACTTACGGCCCTCCCTCAGAAGCTTATGTCCAATATAGAAAAGAGGCAAGAGAAACAAACGTGATAGGTGGTATGAAGGAAACGTACGTGATAAGGGCATTGGAGAATAAGGAAGGGGCTACTTTGGAGAGAGAGACATAAAGGAAGGCTTCTCAGAGGAAGAGAAATTTAAGCTGAACCAAGGCAAATGCCCTGACCCTGAGAAGCGTAGGGGAGGGGGAGGCATATATGGATGCTGAGGTGGGAAGGAATGCATGGCCTTGGAGGACCTGGAAGTCCCATGTAGCTGGAGAATGGTGAGTGGCAGGTGGTGTTGGGAGGGGAAGACAGAGATGGCAGGAGCCTGCTCATGTAGGGACTGGACACCACAGGGAGTTTGATTTTCATGTTTAACTGATGGAGTAGTAGGGGCGGATGCTGTCTGATTTGCATTCCAAACACATACCTTGTTTGCGAGGTGGAGAGTGGATTGGAGGAGACAAGCTTGCAGGTATAGGGCGGCCAATTGGGAGGAGCCGGGGCCAGTTTGTGGAACAGCATTTGCATGAGCTGCATCTCAGATGCATCTTGGATGCTAGGAAGTGGCTGGTGAGGGAAAGGAGGGAGTCAGCATGACTTCCAGCTCTAGCTTGAGAAACGTGAGGGGAATGCGGTCACCACTGATCCTCCTCTCAGGGAAGGCCTGGGGCAGGCCCACAGCACCCTGTGCACGCTGCAAGACCAGGAGTGCGCTCTGCTGAAACAGGAGGACAGATGTGTAAATAAGCACTTAATACAACAGCAGCACCTACTGACACACAACCAGAGGTGTTTGGCAGAAGCCCCTGGGAAATTTAGTCTTCCCCTCCCCCCACCACCAACCACCCACTTTATTGTCTTGTAGCAGTTGTTTGCTTTTGCTTGTGTATTTAAAATACAAGTCACACACTCTTCACAGAAAGAAAATATATGTAATATTTATGTTGTCTTTAAAGAATTATAAATCCAACATTCGTGTGTCCACCATCTTGGTAGAGAAATAAATCTTCACCAGCCCCTTGGAAGCCCTATGGATCCTGTCCCACAGTTCAACATTATTCTGGATTTTTGATTTATCACTGTCATACTCTTCTTTGTAGGTTTAACACCCACGTTCCCAAGCAATGTGTTATTTATTTTGCCTCCTTTAATTTGATATAAATGGAAGCATTCTACATCCGTACTTCTGAGGCTTCCTTTTGCATTCACATTCTATTAGGGGGATGTATCCTTATTGTGGCATATAAATCAAGTTCGTTTATTTTCACTGCTATGTGTGAGTGGCTCATAATAAATCCATTCTTTTGACACAGATCACTTGACTGTTTAGCATTTTGGGTTATTCCCAGTAATATTTCTATGAATAGTATTCATATATTCCCTAGGGCATATATCTCCTAGGGTGTTTGCGGAGAGATTGCACAGGGGAGTGGGTTAAAAGGTATATATGCTCAACTTTGTTGGTGATTGCCAATAGTTGTGCAAAGTGGTGGTTAGCATTTACACTCCCACCCTAGTGATTAACAGTCCCCAGAACTACCCATCTTCACCATCATTGTTGTTTTCTCCTTTAAAATCTTTGCCAGTCTAGTGGGTTGAAGAATGATATGTCACTGGTGTATTCATTTACACTTTTATTACTAACTAGAGGCCCAATGCATGAATTCGTGCATGGGTGGGATCTGGTGGCCCGCCCCAGTGGGGACCTGTCAGGCCAGGCTGGTGGGGTGGAAGGGCTGTGGGCATTTGGCTGGCTAGCCCTACCTCTGATTGGGGGAGAGGGGGATCAGGATGGTTGGCTTCTACATTGCATGTCATAGGCACCAGTTGTCCAGTTGTTCTGCCATTCCAGTCGCTAGGCTTTTATATAGATAGATGAGGTTGTTCATGTTTAATATGTTTATTGGTTTGTTGAATTTTCTATTCTAGAAATATTTTTTGATATCTTTTGCCCATTTTCTGTTGAGTTACTCATGTTTTTCTTATTGATTCATAACCACTCTTTATATGTTCTGGATACTAAGCCTTTTGCCAACTTTATGTGCTGCAAATATTATCTCTTCGTTTGTAGCATGTCTTTTCATTTTGTCATGGTGTCAGTTGATTTCCTGTAGTTCTTTATTGTGGTGTAAATTTGCCAGGCTTTTTTCTTCAGGGCTTGCATGTTTTATGTTTGCTTAAAAAAAAAGATGACACAGACCCTGGGGTCATAAAAATAATCTCTGTTTTTTATTCTAAATGTTTCAGAGTTTTGCCTTTCACATTTATCTTCTTTCTTCATAAGGGATTGAGTAATATATGAAGTATGGGTAAAATTTATTTTTTGTATAGTAATTATTTCTTCCAGTACAATTTTTTAGATTACCTATTCATCACTTATCTGCCATAGATCAGTTTCCTATATATGTATGACTGTGTTCCGTGGGTCTATTTGTGTATCTCTTTATGTCACTGTATCTTTATAATATGTAGTCATAGCTACCAGTCCCCTCACCTGTTCTCTCTTTTTAAACACTTTTTAAAATTAAACTGTAAAAAGTTACAGTACATATAGTGTACTTCAATGAATTATCACAGTCTTAGAAGTTTGTCACGTTTCCTGCATGTACACACACACACACGCACGCACACAGGGAGTTTGATTGGAATTGTACACATCTGTAAATCAATTTGATGAGAATTGTTACCTTTATGATAATGAGTCTTCCTATCTGTAAATATAAATATGATTTGCAATTCTTTTGGGGTTTGTCTTCTTTCATATCTTCCAATAACATTTACAATGTTCCCCATAAAAGTCTTACACATCTTTTGTTAGATGTATTCCTGGGTATCTAGTATATTTTGTTGCCATTGCAAATGATATTTTAGTGTGCTTTTCACCTACTGCTGGTATATGAAAAGGCAGTTAACTATTATATATTGATTTATATGCAGAGGCCTACTAAACTTTCTATTGAGTCTAATCATTTATCCTAAACCTCAATTAGACATATTACATATTTGCCTTTCGTACCTTTTTTCCCATTATTTTCCAACTTTTTTCTATTAAAGGACATATCTCTGAAATTTTTCAAAGTTTCTGTATAAAAATCTGTCTTTCACCCCAAAAGTATAGCTTACTTATCTAGATTGCTGTTACCAACATGATGTTATTTCTGCCTATTGATTTTTCTGCCTAAAAAACCACTTTTTTAGGTTTTTCATTTATTTCCTTTTTTTCCCTTCTTTGGCTTGATTATAGGTTTGATTTCCCATTAACAAACCTGGATTGAAAGCTATATACTAGAAATCTTATCATGAATAAAGTCTGAAATTAGTATCAGATCTTTTTCCTTCTCTGAAATAGTGTGGGAACTTTAGAATGCTTTGTCTAGAATCACTTCCTCTTGCACTATATGCCTGCTGTTTAGAATGTGCTTGTTTGTTTTGCTTTTGGTCTAATTTCATTCATGAGATAGCATTGTTGACTTTTCAGTTGGTATGTTTTGAAAATGTTATCTGTACATTTGCTGTTTTCTCACTTTTCATTTTTACATTTCAGACTTTCCTTCAGGGACCATTTTCTTTCTTTCTGAAATATATCTTCCAGAATTTCCTTTCGTGAGTGTCTGCCACTAGTAAAATCTGTTTTTCGTTCCTGAAAAATGTCATTATGTACCACCCTGAAGGATGTTTTCTCTGGATCTAGAACTCTAGGTTGACAACTTATTTTCCCCTAGGCACCCTGAAGAGTCTATTCCACTTTCTTAAGGCTCACATTGTTTCTGTGGATAAGTCAGCTGTCTATCATTTTTCATTTCTACATCTTCTGCTTGGTTTCTTTTCAAATATGCCAGGACACTTTTGACAGTTTGTGTGTTCTTTTATTATATTGTTTATAGTGTTTATAATTTACTCTTCATGCACAACAAATTACGGTACAATTTAGTGGCTTAAAACAAGTCATTCACCATGACTCATGATTTCTGCTAGACATCGAGGAAGGGCTCAGCTAGGCAGTTCTCACTTGGGAACTCTCATGCAGTTGAGTCATGGCAGCTTGGGCTGGAGAACTGACAGTTGTTTTATATACAAAAAGATATTTTATTGTGTTGTCGCGTTGGTATGTTAGTTGTGTGTTTTGTTTTTTCCAGTTTATTGAGAAAGAATTGACTTATGCAAGTTTAAGGTGTCCAACATGTTGATTTGATACACGTGTATGATTGCACAGTGATTACCATTGTACTGTTAGCTAACATCTTCATCGTGTCACATTCTTATTATGTTTCTTTTTTGTTATGAGAACATGTAAGATAGCAACTCTTAGCAACTTTTCAGCATATAAGACAATGTTATTAGCTATAATTACTGTGTTATATATTAGGTCCCCAGAATGTATTCATCTTATTACTGAAAGCTTATACCCTTCTACCAACATCTTCCTATTACCCTACTCCCCACCCCTGATAACAACCATACTATTCTGTTTCCCTGAGTTCATTTTCAAATTACATGTATGAGTGGTATCATACAGTATTAGTCCTTTTGTCTAACTTTTTTCATTTAGCCTAATACTGTCGAAGTCAATTTATGTCATTGCAAATGGCAAGATTTTCCTCTTTTTGTGGCTGGATAATACTCCATTGTGTGTGTGTATGTGTGTGTATATACTACTAGGGGCCCAGTGCACAAATTCGTGCACCTTGAAAGGCTCTG
Source organism: Murina feae (assembly GCA_004026665.1). Classification (NCBI taxonomy): domain Eukaryota; kingdom Metazoa; phylum Chordata; class Mammalia; order Chiroptera; family Vespertilionidae; genus Murina; species Murina feae. The sequence continues at coordinate 63,890 of PVJC01003127.1, forward strand.
TGGGCCACGAGGCTGTGGTGGGCACAGGGTGGGTCTCAGTCCATCCTACTCACCCCTGCCTGGCCCTCCCACCACGGCTCCTGGTCCCGTCTGCCTGCAGCCTGCTCCCGCAGCTGTCACTCCCATGCCCTAACGGCGCTAGCCCCACTCTCACCCACTGACAGTGCAAGTGATTAGGGCTGGCGCCATCAGCAGGTGAGAGCAGCGGCTGCTACCCCAGTTGTCCCTCAGGACCATGGGGAGGTGGAGAAGTCCTCAGGGCCGATCGGGGCTGGCAGCTGCTGTTCGCACCCACTAACAGCAGGACCAGTCCTGGGTACCGGCAGTGGGTGCGAGCAGTGTCTCCAGGGCTGGCAGTGGGTGCGAGCGGCAACTCCAGTGCCAGCAGTGGGTGTGAGCGGGGCCATCACCGGCAGCGGGTGTGAGCACCGGGCAGGGCCATGGCATGCAGGAGCAAAGAATTTTCAGTAACTACCAGAGGCTTGCCCCAATGACAGTGACCGGCATCCCGCTTATCTGCTCCACCATTCTGCCAAGGCCAACACCTGCCATGTTCCACACTCTGACGCCTGCTGCCAATGGCCACCATGTTCCACACGTGCCCCCTAGTGGTCAGAGCACGTCATAGCAACCTGTTCTTTGTTACCTCGTTCAGTCTATATGTATATTAGCCTTTTATTATACAGGATAAGTTTTCCTACCTTTTGGACAGGGGTGGCTTTTCACTATTTCACTCACCAAGGGACAAACTTTTCGGGGGAATTCTGGCTTTATGCTTTGTCCCCTGGCTGGTTTTGCATAGTCCTAGTCTGTCTCCTTTTCCCTGTGTTTGGCTCGTTAAATCCAGTGCTTAGTGGTGTTAGCAATAGGCAGGTTCCTCAATTCAGGTACTGTCTGCTGCGTGCTTATCTCTCTGTATTTGTGCTTTTTTTTAATCAATTTTCTTTATTGACTACGAGGATTTGCTTTATATTCTTCCTTACTCATCTCTTTTCTTAAGTGTGTGCACTCACACACACATACACATATAATACACACACTTTTTTATTTGGATTCAGCCTTTTTAGGTGTTTTCTACCGGGGTGGTGCTGTTTGCTTGTCAGGTATATTATCCCACATAGTGTCAGAGACTGATGTCCTTAGGGAGCTCTTTAAAAACACAGTTCCCTGGTCTAACCCACACTTAGCAAATTAGACTCTCCTGAGAGGTGGCCACGTACTTGTATTTTCTTAAACCCTCCCCAAGGATCCTGATGCCTGCCACCTCTAAGAGGAAATTATGATAATGAAGATACGGCCCAACATTGGGGAAGACTTTATAGAGGAAGAAATTGCTTTTTCCCCTTTAAAAACATTTATTCTCATGCTCTAACTGCCACAGTTGGTTTTATGGTATGTAAGCACCCAACATCAGCACTAATCCATGTATCCGAAGGCCCCTGGGAAATATCTGAAGGCAACCTTCTCGCTGAGTGTGTAGCAAGATCATGTGACTTGGATTGCCTGTGGTATAGGTTCCTCAGCACTTGTTAATGCCCCTCCACTCATCTGCCCATCACATGGGCTCAGCGCCACCACTGGTCCAGGTCACTGAGCAAGAACCCACCTGCATCATCCTACCGAGGGCATGGCTGAGCTGGCAGCTATGGCGTAGAAGCCAGAAAATGTCAGCTTTATTGGCTGGGCAAGGGGGGATTCTCAGAGTTACCGGAGACAACTCTGAGAAGATAGGATCCCATTTTTTCCTGACCCTGAGCTGTACCAAATCCTGTAATGTCAAAAGAGTTCTGTTTGACCCTACCTTCACCAGCTTCTAAGGGACGTTCACAGTGCTGGCTCAGTTGGTTGTAGGGTCATCACATGCACCAGAGGGTTGCAGGTTCGATTCCCAGTCAGGGTACACACCCCAGTTGCAGAGGCGAATGGGAGATGGCCTATCAATGTTCCTCTCTCTCTCCTTCCCTCTCTCCCTCTCCCTCCTTCCCTCCCTCCCTCCCTCCTTCTTAAAAAAAAAAAGAACAATGAAAACGTATCTTCCGGCGAGGAATGAAAAAAATAAAAGACTTTCATAGCGGGACCCATTTCTAGATCCATTTGAGGGCAGATGCTAAATGGTTCAGGAAGACCTAGGTTTGAGTCCCAGCCCCACAATTTGTTAGCAGCATGGTCACAGGCAAGAGACGTCCATTTCTCTGAGCCTCGGTTTCCGTTTCCGCTGCATGGAATGAAATAAGGTCTGTCTTCTAAGATATTGGAAAACTTCAATGAAGCGATGTATTATAAACACCCTGTACAGTCTCTCGGGTACTTCTCTTTGTTATTTTTGCTGTTACTGTTCTGATTCTTAAAAACCTTAAGAGATAAATAGGACAAGGAGATTTTTCGTGTCCTTTTTCTATGTAGCAAACTTGATGCCTACTCACCTTGGCAACCAAGTCAGAATCAGACTTCTGTGTGAACACACTGAACCCAGAGTAGCATCTCACATCCAGTTTCTAACAATAACAGTAAAAGTCACAGTGTATTTATTGTACAGTTCCAAGTACCAGGCACCAATCTCGATATTTTATATACTAGAGGCCCAGTGCACAAAAATTTGTGCACTCTGGGCAGGGGTAGGAGGTTCCTCAGCCCGGCCTGTGACCTCTCGCAGTCTGGTACCCCTCGGGGGATGTCCACTTGCCAGCGGGGGGCAGGCCTCAGCTGCAGTTGGACTTCCTTAGCGCTGCTGAGGAGGCAGGAGAGGCTCCCACAACCACTGCTGTACTGGCAGCCTTCTGGCTTGTGGCTGAGCAGAGCTCCCCCTGTGGGAGCGCACTGATCACCAGGGGGGCAGCTCCTGCATTGAACATCTGCCCCCTGGTGGTCAGTGTGTGTCATAGTGACCAGTCATTCCCAGTCATTCTGCTGTTAGGGTCAATTTGCATATTATACTTTTATTATATAGGATGCTATCCTGGTCCTTACAGTAGCCTGCAAGCAGGTTTGACAAAGAGCAGACGGAAGCTCAGAGGATGAAGGATTTCTGCAAGGTCACATGGTGGCCAGTGGCTCTGATGCAGAAGAGGATTGTGTTGTTTGAAATGTGTGGCCAGCCTGCCCTTCTCCATGCAGGTTCCTATTGAGATTGCCCTGAATGGCCCTCCGCCTCCTACACTGGCCACCAATTTCTCATTCACCCTTTAAGACCCAGTACAATTGCTGCCTTCCCTGTGGGCCTGCCCCTAGGCCCTGAGTCACAGAAAATCGCTCTTTTTGCTGTATTTTCCAGGGATCTTCCTTCGGCTCTATTTGTGGTACATTTGTTTTCATCTTGTGTCTCCTGTGCATATAAATGTCTCCTGCGCTCATTTGGAATGTGTTTGAAGTCAGCAATTATATCTTAACTCATTTTTATTTAATAAGAACCATTCATTACCCTTCATAGATACCCATTAAATGTTTATTGAATTGAAGGATGGAAATTGCATCCCGAAAGGTTGTTAGGAGGTACTTGCTTAGGTATGAGAGTCTTTAAATCCTTCGTGATGCTATACAAGGGACTGTTCCTGACGCGCAAAGGTGACGCCCTTTGGCACCAGCGCCTACAGAGCTTCCCAGGTTACAATTAATGCAAGCACAGGCTCTTCTGTCTACCCATGTGTTATAAGTAGGGGAAATTTATTTGACTTGGTCAGCTCTCCTCTACCCAGTCTTTCTTTCCACCCCCTTGTGGCTTCTTGATTCTCACCTGTAAATGATTCCAAATCTACAGAAGGTGGCTGGACAGCTTGCTGAGTTCTGGTGGCTCTGAGCGGCAGCTGCCCCCATGCAGCAGCTCTGTAAAAAGATTAATCACGAGGAGCCTTCTACCCGAGTCACGGGTCACTGTCAGTCAGAGATTGCATAAGCGGAATGGAGTTAAAATCTCTCGTGGGCTCAAAGGTTGCATCTACAGCAGGTTCTTCTGTTTCTTCACTGCCTTTCATTCAATGACACTTCACTAGAAAGTTAATTGAAATGGAAAAGATCAGCACAAAACCAAAAAGCAAAGCAAAGGGCTTTATTAAACGTTTAGGAGTATTCCATATGGAGCAAGCATTGATTTAGAAACCACAGGCAACCCGAAAGCGTTGCGTTTAAAACTCTTAAGACCACGGTTAAGTCCAAAGAAATATGAAAAGTACTTGCACAGGTGGGGAGTATTGATCAGCAGATGAGGTAGGTCAGAGTCCTTAGATCCCATGGGAGACTTGGGTACAGAGGGATCGGTGCCCAGGTCTTACACAGCCGTGAGATGATTGACAGCCATGGAATCCTCGGCTGTCAGGACTCGGTGCAGGCTTGGGGGTTGGCTGGTGGGGATGTTTCACGAAAGGGGGGAGGGGGGCGGGTCCAGGACCACTGGGCCAGGCCTAGAGCTCAGGTGCCTTGCTGCTTATTCCTAAAACCGTCGGTAGTAATTGCTCCGACTGTCTCAGCGCTGGCCATAACCTAGGGGGACGTGCATGTACAAATCGTCGCCGAGCGACAGGAGAATGGCCATAAACGGAGGTGCGACAGAGCCACAGCCTCTGCTTTGAGTTAGAGCCCGCCGATTAGAGCTTTGTCTCATTTTTCTCACAGCGCCTGCACCCAGCACACTCTTCCCAGTTTTCGTTATTTAAAGCAGGGTTCGCATTTAAAGACGTTGTTCAAGCTCAGAGATGCAGAACACGACTGGATTTTTACTACCTTTCAGCGTTGTCTTTTTTGTTTTTTCGCTTCGCAACTTACCGCTATCAAATCTTTCTCAAGGATTCAATTCAGGTTTCAGAGGAATAACTCCCTTGTCCCAGTCATAATGAGTCAACTTACATAATATCTACTTAGCATGTGTAATTGCAACAGCGGGACATGGCATCAGCAGGCCTGGGCACAGATGGGTGGAAACGGGTGTGTAGACCCGCTTACTAGAGACCGTTTCCTACTGAGCTTTGTTCTGTGTGCCTGTGCATCCCTCAGTGTAAAAACACTCCTGGGAAGTAAGCAAGGATTGCCAGCAGGCCCTCCGTGTACTGCGCTCTGTTCCCTTCCTTTTTGGACGCAGGAAAGAATGAGAGGTGAGCTGGCCGGGTGTAACAGTGATGGCAGGCCTCTGTCCAGCAGGCTGGTAGTGTTTACTATGCAGACTTCTTCCGCTCTGTCTCGGGCTAGAACTCTGTCTTAGTCCATTGGAGCTGCTCTAACAACACCATAGACCGGTGGCTTATAGACATACATTTATGTATCACGGAGATGGAGGCTGGGAAGTCCAAGGTCAAGGTACCAAAGATTTGACACCTGCTGGGGACCTGCTTCCTGGTCCACAGGTGGCCGTCTTCTCGTTGTGACCTCATCTGGCAGAAGAGGCACGGGGGCTTCCTGGACTTGAGTTCATTGTGATGGTAATCATGTTGGGTAAGACATGAGAATGGGAATGCTGTAGCCACCTTCAAGGGCTTCTCACTTGAACTTCTGAGCCCGAGCTGAGGGAGTGCGTCATTTTTATGCGGTTCTGCTTCTCCACCTAAGACGGGCTTTCTTTCCCGCCTTTGATGGCTCCAAAATGTGATTCTGACATATCCACCACGTGACCAGACGCCCTCCTACCCGGTCCATTTTCAGGCAGCCTTGAACCCTAAATAGGAACAAAGGTCATCCCAGGGTGACTTTCCCCTGCCAGTCAATACTATATCAGTGACCTCCAGATCAAGCCTGCGGCAACAGCTTTCTCGTGCAGCCAGCTCACCTGGGACAGGTGTGCAGGGGCCGCCCCCTGTCCCCCTCCTGAAGGCCTTAGCATCATGGCCTCCTCTTCATCTGCCACTTCTTCCCTGGCATTCCTTGGAGCAAGGGACAATGTCCTTCCTCCTCAAATGTCACCTCAACTCTGCTTTTCCTTCCCCACTTCAACTTCTCTCGTAGCCCTCATCCCATCACCCGCTCTCTCTCCGTGCACTTCACTTCTCATGGCGTCTCTCAGCACCACTTCTCTCCTCGAGGTCTAGCTCCCCTAGAATGAACGTGCCAGTGAGACAGACACTCAGTTTCTTGGCTTTGTTGTTGGTGCTGATGACTCAGGCACATACTCGTTTCTCAGTAAATAACTGTTGGAAGAATGAGTGAGTGGATGAACGAACAAATGGATGGATGAGCACATAGAGATTGCAACGCAGCCTCTGGCTCCCTGTTAAAAATAACTGCTTAGTGGCCATCTACACACACATGCCTCCCGCTCCCTTCCCCCCGCCCCGCCCTGCCCCCCCGCCTCTCGCTATCTCCCACCACTGCCCAGCCATCTCTGTGGCTTTGCCAGCCCAAATGAGTTTCTACCTTGAACTTGGAAACCTCCATGTAGTCTCCATCAGAAAGGAAATCAACAGTGTTAAACGGCAGGGTCTTGTTCATTGTCATTGTTGGTGATTTAGTGCCCTGCCAAGAGCAGACTATTAGCTGCCTGTTATGGGTGTGTTGCCCTTGGCTTGCCAAGAGAGGACCTAGCCTAGAACAGTGGCCAGCTGTCTCGGAGAGAGGAGTGGCTTCGCCAGCAGAACCCAGCAGCTTTCCCCCTGCCTGTGGTGTGTGTGGCCTGTTTGCTGTTCAGCCTTTGGGGGTGTAGGTGAGAAAAGCCTGCTGTCAGGACCTGCAGGAAGCCAGAGTCCATCCTTACGTCCCATTCTAACTCTCATTTCAGCAGCCTTTACTTTCAGGTTGATACTGACTGGTGAGAAGAGCAGTTTTGTTCAGAATCGAGGGTTCTGGTCTCCACTCGGCTGTGTGACCTTGAGAATGTCACCTCCCCTCACTGTAGCTCACTTCCAACTGTTACACCATGGAGAGCTTGCACTAAATGATTTCTAAGGTGTTTTCTGGTGTAATATATATATATCTCCTCTTCTGAGGACATGTATTTGTTTTTTGTTGTTGTTTTTGAGAGAGAGAGAGAGAGAGAGAGAGAGAGAGAGAGAGAGAGAGAGAGAGAGAGAGAGACATTGATGTGAGAGTGAAACATTTTCAGTTGGCTCCTGCATGAGCCTTGACCAGGGATTGAACCCACAACCTGGGTATGTGTTGTGGCCAGGAATGGAACCGGCAACCTTTCGATGTATAGGACTATGAGCCACCCTGCCAGGGTGTCCAGATGTAATATTTTAACACCTAACGTTTGTATGGTGTTCTGACGTCTTGCATGCTGCTCTTTCTTAGTGTGCCCCATTATACCACAGGTTTCAGTCTGTCTGTTTGGTCATGTGCTTTGTCTCTTGATGAAACCACAGTCTCCCTGAGAGGGTGGACCAGTATTACCTGTGGGTGTGCCACCCAGAGTCCAACACAGTGCTCAGAACTTGTATAGTTAGTGAGCAATGCAACCTCCCCTTTTTCTGCACTTGGTTATCTGTTGATTGATTGTAAATGTGCAGTGAAATATCCAGAAGACGGGTAATCTGTCTAAATTCATAAGCCAGCCATGCGTAAGTTCTCAGGATCGGATCACTTCTCCGTGCCATCTCTAACACCTCTTAGGTATATAAAACTGCTTCGAGCCCTGGCCAGTTTGGTCAGTGGTTAGAGAGTCGGCCTGTGGACCAAAGGGTCACGGGTTCTATTCCTGGTCAAGGGCATCTACCTTGTCTGCAGGTTCCCCAGCCCTGGTAGTCAACCAATTGATGTGTCCATGTTTCTCTTTCTCTCTCTCCTTCCACTCTCTCTAGAAATCAATGGAAAACATACCTTCCGGTGAGGATTTTAAAAATAACAGTAGTAAACTTCTTTTAATCCCCTCTCTTCTCCTGGTATCTTCACTCCTGGAAAAACAACCTTGGGCTTTGGGGTCAGACTTGGATCTCAGCTCCATCATTCATTACGTAGCTGTGCACAGCTGGGCTGTTACATTGCATCTCTGGGCCTCGGGTTCCTTCCCTGGTAGGGGAGTAAGTATACTAACCTTCAAGGTTGATCGCAGAATTAAGTGCCTCCAGCACAGTGCCTGGCAGGGACTCAGTTGATGTTCCTTGAGAACCCCCTCACTCTGGGCTCTGACCCACCAGGCCCCAGTCTGCCAGCGTCGGCCTCATCTGACCCCCATCCTCTCCTTGGTCTGTGTCAGTCCCACTGGCCTTTAGTTCCCTGAGAGGTTTGGGGTTTGTGTTGTTTTTTCCCTCCTGATACTAAGCAATTCTCCAGTCCTCTGAGGACACCAAGTGGGTGTCCTATAATTCATTTCAGCTCAGACGCTGCTGCCTGGAGTTGGTGAAGGCAACACAGGCTTAAGGGCTCAATCCCACAAGACTTTCAGGTTACCCACAATTCTGTTCTACTTGGCTATAAAGTTGGGGGTTTCCCCAGCATCTCTCCTCAGGTAGGTAATTTGCTAGACCAACTCATAGAGCAGGGGGAAGTACTTTTACTGGCTGTTAGTGGTTTATTTATCTTTATAAAGGATCCAGTGCAGGGACCAAATGGAAGAGATGCATAGTATGGGGGTGAGGGGATGCATGGAGCTTTCGTACCCTCTGAGGGTCCCCCTACCTCCCATCATCCCCCCCCCCCCGTGAAAGGGATGTGGAAGCCCCTTTCACGTGCTGCGTGAGTCAGGGTTCCTGTTTGATCAAGAAAGCCTCCGACGTGTCAAAAGCTCATAGTTGCTGCCACCCGACCGGCATCTCCGCTCTGCTGGCCTCCCCAGGCCCACCCAGCTCAGCTCGCTCCCCTCCGCAGGCCCCTCACCCCTCCCAGGACCGTCATGTGCTCACATCAGGTGCCCCTCGAGCCCCGAAGTTTAGCTGTCTTAGTTGTTTAGGTGAAACCTGACTGCAGGTTTCATCATGGTCGGCCATTGCTAATGAACTCAGTGCCCAGCCCCACTCTGCTCTCACCTGAGGATGGGGCCTGGGGTGAACGCTCCAACTTCTCATCCAGGCTTGGATTTCCTGGCCACCAGCCCCATCTGGAGGGGTCCTGCCCAGATGGGGCTGCCCAGGGCTGCCTCGTGAGGACAGAAGGTGCTCTTACACCTCAGGAAATTCAGTGACTTTAGGAACTCTGCGCCAGGAACCAGGGACT
>PVJC01003128.1:0-72995 GCA_004026665.1 Murina feae
GCGCGCGCCTCCGTACCTCTGTACTTTGCTTCCGCTGCTGCTCTGAGTCTCAGACTCTTCTCTGGTTGTAGGATTTTCACTCAGCCAGCCGTCCTGTGGGTGCGTGTGGTGTCCGTGTGTTCTTTTCGTGGTTTTTCTGAAATAGTTGTTCACAGCTGCATATGCGGTGTCTACCCTATGCCGCCATCTTGTTTCCTCTTCGAGAATGTATCTTTTTAAACATCTAATATGTTATCTTAAATTTTGTAAGTGGAGAATTATTTATTCTGTCAATACTTAAAACCCATACATTTTTCCCTTTTTTCTTTAATTTACAAATTATTTTGATAAAATTTCAAAGGACATTTATGCAGTTGGCAAAGGTTTCAAACAGGTGAATATTATTCAAAAGAGCTTTTTCTAGGATTGAGTTTTGTCATTATTAATTGTTTTTATATGTGTTATACATTTCTAATGAAATCCAAAAACTATTAGTAATTAATACAGAGTTTATATTCATGCATCTTTAAGAATTATCTTTGAACTCTTTTGTATTTTCCTGGTCTAGGATATGATTTCTTATTTTGAATTGAGGTTGCTCTGTTTTTATTCTAAAAAGAATTGGGACATTTTATTTAAGTTTTAACTTGCTTAAAGCAGTATTTGTTATGATAAAAAATCTCCAAGTTTAGGAAATAGACATTTTAAAATAAGTTTATATTTAAATATAGTCAACCTTTCTATTTCATATGCCTTTTTATTTTTCCAGTAATTCAGACCTAATATTGTACCATTTATTGCTGAGAACCTGCAATGATGAATATAAGCAATGTAGCATAACACATTGATTTTATGCAGATCATCACCTTTATGTTTTGGGAGGTCTGCTATATTAGTGATATATAAAAACTGATTACTTTTCCCAACATTGCCTAGTAATTGTTTATTATTTTTCTATTAGACAACACAGATCAATATTACTGAGCACAAGACTATGAGTAACATCACTCTAAATAGATTTGCCTCCAGCACCAGAGGTATATTCATTTTAATGATTTTGACAATGTGAGTCCAATGACAAAGCTCATGCACCAAGTTAGGGCAAAATTAAGAACTAAAATAATTCTTTTTTTCTTATCAAGTTATCTAAAGAACATTTTATATTTCTATGTAATGAAGGTGGTTTTTTTTTTTAACTGTTTTTATTACAAAGATTTCCTCTCCAGTCCTTTGGATGAGATTTGCATTTTGTCTTTCACAATTAACTAAATACCTTTAAAGATAAATATATAAGTAGTGTTTAATTCTTACCTTACATTGAAGAGTATATATAAACAGTTTTTTCTCAATTTTTCTTCAACTAATTTTAGGAAAATGATGAATGTATTTTACAAAGAAAGTAGCCTTTGTTATTTTAAGCATGTACATTAATATGTTTTGCTGTTGTGAAGGTAAAAGTTAATTATGTACTTTAGATTTTAAGCACATAAGGATACTAGATCAAAAATTATTTTGTGTGTATATTCCAAAAAGAACACTTTGTCTTGGATCAAATGTAATTGATCCTGAGGCAGTGTAATCACAATTACTCACTTTCTTAATTGGCCTGCCCAAAATCAGAAAATGGAACCGATCGACAGTGTTTAAATCAATAGCTTCATAGTAGTGCTAGTGGGGGTAGGGAGATAGTGGTAATGAGTAGATCAATTAGTCTTAGATGCCAATCACTGACTGTGCCTTTTGCATAGTAAATAGCACTTTTTGCTTAGTGATGTGTGCTGTATTAGTCTTGGTTCAATAAAAAGTGGGGGAGGGGGGACAAGAATGGCTAATATTGAATTTTTTTCTTGAAATACATTATACAAATCAATACATAAAATTATAGGTAATAAGAGCATATTTGATAAGAAACCTTCAGAAATGCTGAGAACATGGACTATAAATCTTTCAGGTATACTTCTATTGTAAAAGAAATGGAACAAGAGTAAAATAATCCTACTTTAGCTTCCAGATTCATGCTAAATCTATAGTTATACGACACATATAGATAGATAGGTAGGTAGATAGATAGGTAGTAAGATGATAGATAAAACTATCAAATGGAGGTATGTAGTTATCCAGATACTTAATGTGTTAATGTGTCTTTTTGCTTTGCATTTTAAATGGTCATCAAATTAAATCCTTGATTAAATTTATTAAGATTGAAAATATGTATAATATACAGAAATGTATCTCTCTAAAAGTAGATACACTGCATAAACAGTTCTTATCTTTGTGATCAGCAGATATTAATGTATTAGCTAGTATGAAAAGAAGGTGGTTTGACTCAAGTTAGAGGGCTGAGCTCTAGCATCCACCCCTCTTTTTGTCCCAAATCTATGAAAAAGACAAAATACAATTTTCAAAAGAGAATGAACATTAAAGAAAGAAAGCCATTAGCTGACCAGAAATTGTGAAGAATTATTGGCACAATCTGAATTATTAGAAAGCAAATGAGAGCTGATAAACAATAACAGAGAAAATAAAAACCATAGAGCCAACACTCATGGGAGAAAAATTACTGCAATGGTAAGAACAAATCTGGCAGAATATCAAGCACAAAATGAACAAGTGAAAATAAAAGTTAGGGTACAAAAGTCATTGGAAGATTAAAGAACTGCTTCCAAACTCCAGTTCTCCAACCTTATCCCTAGCAGCAGTAACATACACATTTAATTGCAAACGTAAGAATTGTACTATAATGAAGGTGAACTGCTTGCCAGGAAGGGTATTGGTGTGGATATGGGAGTCTACAGGAACAGCAGGGCTTGAATTTGTGGGAACAAGGCAGGGATGGTTTGAGATGAGATGAAAGTTAGTTGTATCTAATACAGTAATATTCTCAAGCCCTCTACCACTAAGGTAAATCCAATATTATAACTGTTGATGGAGAGAGAAGGCCATGGCTTATCCGCCTTCCAATTTATTGAGTCCATGCCACCAGTCATCTCATCTACTTAAGAAAAGTCCAGTCAGCCCACCAGGAGAGAGGAAACCCATAGATAATACTAAACATGTGTAAAAGCTAGAAGAAATTGACAAAGCCTGGATAATAGTAATTTTAATAACTCATCAGAAAATGACAAATCAGAGGAACATGGATATATAGATAGACATACAGGTACATATAGCTATATACACAGACACACAAAATTTCAATAATTCAGTTATCAAGCCTGATCTAACATAATTATAATGTTTCCAAATAATTCCTTATTTTCTGAATACACATTTAAAAAATACACATTTAAAAAAAAAAACCAGAATGAACAAAAAAAAGGGTGAGAGAGAAACTATGTGCTGATGTGATTTTTTTTTAAAAAAAGAAGACACATAGGAAAGATTAGAAAAGATAAAGGAGATAAAAACAGATCTTCTAAATTACAAAATAATATGTGCAGTTCTATACCAATAAATTGGAATATTTAGATGAAATGGTTTCCTATAAAAGTATAAATTATGAATAAAAAAGAGTTAAATGGCATCAAATCTTCAAAAAAGAAATAATCTCTACATTATTTAAACTTTTCTAGAACAAAGAAAAAGAAGGGAAGCAGCCATGTCAATCTGTAAGGCTAGTATCATCCTGATTTTAAAACCCAAAAGGGTGGCACATAAATGTGCATGCCTCTTGGGGTTGTACACACAAAAGACTTTGGGCCATACAACTTACCTCTCACTGCATAAAATATCGGAAGTATTCTCTTTTAAGTCAGAAAAGCAAAACAAGGTTACCTACTCTCAACACTATCTCCCATTCTAATGGAAGTTCTACCCAATATGGAAACAACAAATTTAACCCAGTGGTCCTCCCTTTTAATTGTGTACATTTACACAAATTAAAATATTTCTTCTGTGCACTCCCTATATGTATAAATGTGTTTTAAATTACATTTGCATATCTCTCACTGTGCTAACATGTGTATCTAATCTAATAATAGAGTAATATTGAAATTGACCGTTTCTATGGGACACCTAAGCCATGCCCACCAGCCAGTCAGAGCAGCTATATGCAAATTAACCCAGCCAAGATAGAGGCCGGCACTCACGGAGCTAGAGTAAACAGGCAGCTTCCGTTGAACCAAGAGTAAACTGTCTGCCAGCCGACCAGCTGGGCCTCTCTGTGCTCCAGGCAACATTGTTGCAATTATAGAAGCCTTGGAGCTGAGGCAAACAGCAGGCCTAGGTGCGACTACTAAGGCAACATTCTTACAATTATGGAAGCCACATAGCTGAAGCCAACAGGAGGCCTCATTACCTGCCTAGGCCTCGGCTTAAAGGAACAGTTCCAATTATAGAAGATAAATAAACCTCCAGAAACCTGCTCCCAACCAGCCTTGCTGGGACATTGGGTCAGTGGGAGCTATGGGCAGCCTGAAAACAGCCCTCACTCCATCACCCAGGCTGGTCACACCCCAATGGGGTGAGGGACCCCAATGGGGGGCTTGGCCAGCCTGCAAACAGCCATCAGCCCCTCACACAGGCTGACCAGGCACGCCAGCAGGTGGACATCCCCCAAGGGGTCCCAGACTGCGAGAGGGCACAGGCCGGGCTGAGGGACCTCCAGAGTGCACAAATTTTTGTGCACCGGGCCCCTAGTACTAAAATATGTACAGAAAAAACCAAACTTCAAAAGGAATGAGAAAAAATAATTAGTAGGTTTTTTCTCAATGGATTTTCTTTGCCAGAGCAGACCCTTTTGCTTTCCACTGTGGAGAATACTGATTTTTCCAGCCGTTTGAAACTGAAGCTCCATATTTAACACTAAATTAGTTCACTGTATGTATTTCATGTACATCTGTGTATCTATCCATTTACTCTTTCATCGCCTTTACATATTTCTTTTAGCCTCCCACTGCATTGGGTGTGGTCCCAGCCTCAGTGCTTCTATCTTAACCACCCCTTCTCTGTTGTTTTCAGAAGTTCCTTCCTTCATTCCAGGACTGACCCGTTCACTTCCCCCTTGTGCTCTTAATCCCAACCTCCTCTCCTCTTAAGACCTTGTTCTATCACCTGTGCTGTGTTTCTTCCTCCTCACTGGCTCTTTCCCCTCAGCCTTTGAACATGCACAGCTTTCCTGAAGCATTCTTCTCTGCCTCTGCCTCTGGGAGCTGTCCCCATTCGCCCTTCATCTCCCTGCATCCTCATTCCTCTCTGTAGTATCTGACACATACCTTTTCTCCTTGTCCACTTTTTCCCAGTCTCTTCTGCAACTTGCACTTCTTCCATTTTTACTTAAGTGCAGGTCTTCTCCAGGTTTCCTTACCCTTTTTCTTGGTATATCCCCTTTCCTTGTGTGATCTTAATTACTGATAAGGCTTCAGCTCTTCACTGTTTCACTCACGTCTCTTTCAGACTCACGTATACTGCCCTTGCCTCCTTCCTGAGTATTAATTTGTATTTCCAGTGATCTGCTAAATATCTCTTCCTGAGTAACTCAGTGGTGCTCAAAATACAATGTGATCTTATCTAATAAAAGAGTAATATGCAAAGTAACCATCACTCCGCGACAAAGATGGCGGTGCCCATAGCAGTGGGACAGGACACTGGCGGTGTCACCCTGGCAACATAAGCCCAGTAGGCAGTACCTCGGCAACCCGTGAGCAGGTCACACTGCCCTGGAGCAAGCAAGCATCGCCCTAGGACAGCCCCCAGCGGCACCTGCTCCCCATTGTCCAGCAATCGAGAGCAGGAGAGCCAACACGTGGGCAGCCCCTAGCAGGGCCTGCTCCCCGTCACCACAGCATTCGGGAACAGTCAAGTGTGGCCCACAGACAGCAAGCAGCAGAGCCTGCTCCTGGGTCGCTGCAGTGATCGGTGAGCAGGCAAGCATAGCCAACAGGCAGCACCTAGCCCTGGCCACAGCTCAAAGGAGAGAACAACATGCAGGTGAGGCCAGGAGCCTGAGAGATCAACACAGAGGGGTGCCTGCTCCAAGCCTCCATGGTATGGCTGGGGGTAGGCCCCCAGCAGACAAACACACACACATACACGGACACACACTCACACGGGTGTGCCTGTTTCCAGCCTCCGCAATGCAGCTGGGGGCAGGCCCCCAGCGGGGACACACACACACACACACACACACACACACACACGGCACCTGCCAGACTGTGGCCATCAGTAGGACATCTACTGAGGGGTCCCAGACTGTGAGAGGGGGCAGACTGAGTTGAGGACCTCCCCTCCACCCTCCCCTGTGCATGAATTTTGTGCACCGGGCCTCTAGTATAATATAATATAATATCTTAAAGTAATTTTTATTTATCCCTCAAACTCTTCTTCTTCAATAGTTGTCATCCTCCCAACGTTCACATTAGAAGGTTCATAGTCTCTTTCTCCTGTACATCACTGCATCTGTTCCTTTAACTCTCAAATCCTCCCTTGTTCTCCATGCTCAATGCTGCCAACCTGGGGAAACAGCCTTGTGTGGTGGAGTATGAATATATATGTATCAGACCTTGGAGTAGAATCAACCTGGGGCCAGGCCCCAGTCCTGACACTTACTAGCTATGTGACCTTGGGCATATTGTTTAATTACCAATAAATTGGAGGTAACAGAAGCTACCTCTGAAAGTCATTGTTAGGATTTACTAAATAAAACGCACATTCAGTGCTAAAACACACACACACCACACACGTACACACACTCTGCCTAGACTACTAAATTAGATCCCTAACTGATCTACTTGCCTTGTGTTTCTCCTCTATTCCACTGTACATGTTGCCACCAGAGTTTCTGAAATACAAATAGGATCATTTATTTCCTATGTCAAAAGTCCCTGTTGCTTCAAGAAACACTGAAACATCTTTGTCTTAAGTTATATGAATGAAGAAGTCATATACTTTATAATACAGATCAGGACACTAGAGAATGAAAGGCGTCATTAACTGGAAAGGACTCCAGGACAATCGTCCTGAACTGCCGTGGGTGAACTGGGACTAATGGTTATGCTGTAGAGACTCTCTTTACAATATGCCCAGCCTCATCTCTTGACATTCCACCCTACTCAGCATTCCCAAAACACAGGTTTAGAATGTCTAGAATGCCTCCCTCCCTCCTCTCAGAAATAGACTACCTCTGCTTCCTGCAGAATTAATCATCCCCTCTTCCATGGACTATAACCCTCCACACATATCTCTAATGGAGCACTTACCATCCTGTTATAAACGCATCTCTCACTGGACTTGTGAACTTCAAGGGCCAATCTCATTTGTCTTTAAATCCAATGTACTTACATAGTACAGGGGATTGAGTTTGTAGTCAGTACATATTATTGAGTTAATAAATAGGATTTATTGTTTTGCCTTGGGCAATCCACATGTGATAATTCAAAACATTCTTTAATATTATTCTAGTCTTTACTCCATAAAAATATAAGTCAGCTTACAAAAATAAAATATGTAATAGAATAAAATAAAAATGTATACCTTTCTTTTTTGCTATTACATTATGTGTCCCTACCCCACTTGTAAAAAAGTGTTTCTTAACCAATGTTCAGTGTTTCTTATCCGCAGTCCCCGCCTCCCTAGCCACTTGCCCACTGGACCAGTTTTAACACAGTGTAGAAGTCCTTCTGCAGGGCTTTCCTGATGCAAAGGAAGAGATTTGGTCGGCTAAGTTAGTCACTACTCTTCCATCATCATCATCTTTCTTCGGGGGAATGTGAAAGTGGTCCCTGGGGATGCAGCTGTGTGGCAACCATGAGGATAAGAGCCAGCACACTAGGAATGTGGGGATGAAAGCCAGAGAAACATGTGTCCCTAGCATCATCTTTAAGCCACTGAACCAGCCTTCGGCTGGTATCTCCAGGATCTGTTCAATACTAAACAGTAAGCTCCTATTTCCCAAGAAATTGTTAGTTGGATTCTCTGCTTATTTGCAGCCAAACACATTCCTAACTGATACACTCTTCAGCCTATCTTTAAACATGTAACTTAAAATACTTTTAAAGTAGTGTCAGTCATTTTTGTAGAGAGTGGTATCAAGATTTAAATGAATACATGCACTCAGTGTTGGTTTTTCTAGCTGACACAAAGAGAACGTTGCCTTTACTAAATTCTTCATATCTTGTATCCCATCTAATAAAAAAGTAATATGCAAATTGACCATCACTCCAATACATAAGATGGCCGCCCCCATGTGGACAAAGATGGTCAACCAGGTGATGGCAGTTATGGGTGATAAGGCCTGCAGGGCAGGGCAGTTGGGAGAGACCAGGCCTGAAAGGGAGGGGATTTGGGAGGGACCAAGCCTGGAAGGGAGGGCAGTTAGGGACGACTGGGCTGGCAGGGGAGAGCAGTTAGGTGTCAATCAAGCTGTTAAAGGAGTGGTTAAGGATAGTCGGGCAGGCAGGCAGGCAGGCGAGCAGTTGGGAGCCAGCAGTCCTGGATTGTTAGAGGGATATCCAGTAGGATCGGGCCTAAATGGTCAGTTGGACATCCCTCAAGGGGTCTCAGATTGGAGAGGATGCATACTGGGATGAGGGACACACACGGGGCTCTAGTTTGGAAATAACGTTCACCACATGTTCATCAATAATGTCAGTAAATCACACTACTAGAAAACAAGGGTTAGAGAAACCAAGATGGCGGCATAGGTAAACACCTGAATTGACTGCCTGGCACAGCTATTTCAAAACCACAACAAAAAGAAAAAACGGACACCACTCATAACCACAGGAAGGCTGGCTGAGTGAAAATTCTACAACTACAAAGAGACTAAGACTCAGAGGAGCTGCGGAAACAAAGTACGGAGGTACAGAGGCACACGTGTGGGGCTCAGGGAGAGGACAAAGGATGAGGTTCTTTTTCAATCCAGAGGGAGCCACAAACTCCCAGCGGCTCTGAACTCCAGTTCCAGGCAAGTTTCTGGGGGCCCAGACTCATACCCGGAGAAGTTGGACTGACTGGCACCAGGAGGAAATCCAAAGTGGGTTTCTCTCGGCGTTGCTTGCAGTGATTACCATGGGACACAGAGATCCAGTGTCTCTTAGCGCAGGGCTGAGAATCAGCCATAGCTGACTCCCTGAGACCTCACCCCTCCCAATCTGCATGCAGAGGCTTTTACATATAAAAGGCTGAGTAGCCTCAGGCAAAGGCTAAAATAGTACCTCCTTGGAGATACAAGAGCCAGCGTACCCAGTGGCCAGAGTGGTTCCATCCTAAATTCAACTCCTCAGACTCATAAGGGACACACTCAAGGGGCAGACTCAGTGAGCACCAAAGCCCCACTGAAACAACTCTTGCCCCATAAGGGTGTCTCCAGCACAGAAGTTCTCCCACTGTAGACACAGCTGATTCTCATAACCAAGTGGCTTGGAGGTTAATTCCTCTCAGTGATCACCTAACACAGAAAACCACTCTATCAACCCAGGAAGCAGCCAAAATGTGGAGACAAAGAAACAGATCACAAATGACAGAAATGGAGGAAAGCAAACGACTGGATATAGAGTTCAAAACCACAGTTATTAGGTTTTTCAAAAATTTTCTAGAAACCGCCAATAAATTTAGTGAGACCCTCAATAAATCTAAGCAAACACTAACTAAAATAAAGAATATTATACAGAGATCCAACAACAGACTAGAGGAACACAAGAATCAAGTCAAAGATTTGAAATATGAAGAAGCAAAAAACACCCAACCGGATAAGCAAAAAGAATCCAAAAATATGAAGATAGTGTAAGGAGCCACTGGGACAACTTTGAGCGTACCAACATCAGAATTATAGGGGTGCCAGAAGAAGAGAGCAAGATATTGAAAACATATTTGAAGAAATAATGACAGAAAACTTCCCCTACCTGGTGAAAGAAATGGACTTACAAATCCAGGAAGCGCAAAGAATCCCAAACAAAAGGAATCCAAAGAGGAACACACCAAGACACATCATAATTAAAATGCCAACAGCAAAAGACAAGGAGAGAATCTTAAAAGCTGCAAGAGAAAAGCAGCCAGTTACCTACAAGGGGGGCACCCATATGACTGTCAGCTGATTTCTTAACAGAAACTCTGCAGGCCAGAAGAGAGTGGCAAGAAATATTCCAAGTGATGAATAGCAAGAACTTTACCCAGCAAAGCTATCATTCAAAATTGAAGGTTAGATAAAGAGCTTCACAAAAAAAAAAAAAGCTAAAGGAGTTCATCACCACCCAACTAGTATGAGAAATGCTGAAAGGTATCCTTTGA
The DNA here is from genome assembly GCA_004026665.1 of Murina feae. Lineage (NCBI taxonomy): Eukaryota > Metazoa > Chordata > Mammalia > Chiroptera > Vespertilionidae > Murina > Murina feae. Next base: position 10,204 of record PVJC01003128.1, read on the forward strand.
GAAGAGGAAGAAGAAAAAGTAGAGATAAAAATTATGAAAAATACATATCTATCAACAAGTGAACCTAAAAATCAAGTGAATAAAAAATCTGATAAACAGAATAAACTGGTGAATAGAGGCATAGAAAGGCAGTGGACTGACAATTTTCAGCGGGGGGGAAGGGTGTTGGGAGTGCGTGAAGAGACTGGACAATAATCGTACACCTATGGAGGAGGACAGTGTGGGGGCGTAAGGGCAGAGGGTGGGGTGGGAACTGGAAGGAGCGGAGCTTTCGGGGGGGGGGAGGAACAACTGTAATAATCTGAACAATAAAGATTTTTTTAAAAATAAAGAAATACACACTGATTAACATTTCACCCCCACCCCCCCAAAAAAGGGTTTTTTGTTTCAAGAAAGCAAGTTTGCAGGTGAGGGATTATTTTCTTAGAACATACCTAAACACAGTATGGTCACTCCACTTTATTAAAGACTAACACTTTAAAATAGAAATCTTATCCAAATAAAATAAAAACACTCCACTTTCTGTACTGTAAGCATACAAAATAAAGATTAAACATTCCTTCTCTACTCTGTGAGCTGCATGAGTTTTCCTCTGATAATACAGCATACCCTTGCTGCCTACCTGTTTGTTTGTTTTTAAGGTTCTATGTCAAGTGGCATATTTATTATAACTGCATAATTTTGGGGAAAAAATGTTTTCCAATTGAGGTAAGAGATGTATTTCTCTATAAATAGTAATAAGAAATTTTTCAAGCCTTTTTAGCTGTGTTATTTAAGCCAAGAATATCTTAATACTTTATGTATGCTGGCATATGCTTTAATGTATCCATTTAACCACATAGTATTAAGAATGTTTGGTTACTAAGCATTTAGTCGGCTTTTATGTGTTTTTTCCTTAGTACCAAAGATGATTGCTTCAATGTTAATATTCAGCCACCTGTTGGAGAACTGCTTTTACCTGTGGCCATGTCAGAGAAAGATTTTAAGAAAGAGCAAGGTGAGAGGTTACTAAAGTTTACTAGGAACTGACATCCCAAATAATATGTGCTCCTCCTCCTGCCTGGTCTCTAAAATAAATGACCTTATATACACAGCTGTTAACAAATGTCAGTGCACAATTTTCCCATTTTTGCTAATGCTTTGCTTTTATAAAATAATCTTAAAAGTATATGTCTGTCTACATTTCCGACAAACATGAAAATTGATTAGTATGTATTTAAAATAATAAATTGATTCGTAATTAACTTTTCAATTCTGGGAGTTATGGTTTGTCAACTTAATGATGTAGTCATGTATTTTTGTATTAGTGAAAATGTCAGAATTTTGGGACTTATCAAAGTTCTATCAATATAAATGTTATGTTTCTGTTTTTTCTTTCACTGTCTTTCATGTCCTACTAATCTGTTTTTCCCTGCACACAGAGTACCTTACCCTTCGAAGTGAAGTCCTAATTATAGCATTAAATTACCTTCATTTTCTTTTGACCTAATCTAAGCCAAAGAAATGCTTTGTTGTCAAACATTTTAAAAGATGCACCTAAAAAATATTTTCAGCAGAATGGAAGTATAATATCTTGTGCTTGCCCCAGAGTCAAGCATACCCTCTAGTAAAAATAATTTTTTTTCATATATGAATAAGGGAAAATAACTGTCTGAATTGAAGTGTTTAATTAAGGATAGCATCTATAAAATGGGCTGATAAATGATGCAGTCAGCAGTTTGTAAAAGTGTCTGGAGGGGTGATCAGACAAAGGTCCCTTCATCTCGAGGTCACGAATTTGTGTTTGTCAAGCTTCCAGAAAACAGCAGGCACACACCAGCGTCTGTACCTGAGGAGAAGGGCCTGCTGCCTGGCGGGCTGGCATGGCAGTGCCCAAGACACACTCTCAAAAGGGCCTGTTGAGACTCTCACAAAGAAATTCTCACACGAGACTGTAAATGAATAGTAATTTCTTCTGCCTTATTTTTAAGTGATAAAAAAGTGACTAAATTCATCTTTGCATTTGCTTTTCTTGGAAATGGATTATCGCTATAGAAGAAAGTCATCTTTGTAGTTTTGTTTTTCTGTTGACAAATTGAATTGACTCTTACATTTGCTATTCTTATCCTTTGCTGGCTAAAGCCTGCCTCTCTGCTTTACACCTGCTCAGCAAACCAAGGTGAGTGGCACCCACGTGACTGAATAAGGCTTGGGCACCTTTATTGCTAAGGGATGTTCCTTTTCTTAGAAAAGTGCAGCCAAAGTATATCTAAAGCAGCAGACTATCTTACGCCCTTTCTCTCCCTCAGCTTTGATATTTCGATCAAATTTTTTGTGCTCTGCTGTGACTGAGGGATTTTCTCCTGACTAGCCATACAGAACCGTAAATGTGTAAGAGAGGTGCGTTTGGAGAGCAGCTGCGATCCTCTATGGAGTTGTTGCCAAAATTCCTTTTTCTCCTGCCATTTTACTTCTGTGGTTGTTGATTATTTGTCTGAATAAATCTGGCAGCTGTTTGCTATGTTTAATAGAGCAGAAAGGCTACTCTGAATAAAGCTATTTGAAAATTTGTTTATATGAAGTATTTGTAAATCCTTGCAAGTCTCTTGGCATTTCTGTATCATTCTTTCTGTCTTCCTGAATTCATTCTTTGATACGGGACTTGATGCTGGCAAATTTACCACAGGTTTGAAGAGTATTTTCAATAGCATCTTTTTAGTTATAAATTTCAGCTGATTGGGTAATAGAGGTTTCAATTCTCAACTTTACACATGTATTTGTTAATCAAGGAAGAGGTTAGCTTATTTTATAAGATACCTAGAAATGACTCACTAGTTAAAAATACTAAATCAGAACAAAAATCAGTGTTCTTAATTTTTATTAAAGCAAACTTCTGGAAGGCAAAATGCCACTAAAGTTAAGAACTATCTGTGTGTGTCATTATTATGCTAGTTTTAATATATATTTCTACTTTAAGGAATGAATTTCTTAATATCTCATTTCACAGGACATATATCTTAAGACTAAAGAAATGCATTAAATGTATTATTTTGGATTTAGTTGAAAACTATAAATTAAAAATGAGAAATTTTATATTAAAGATGTACATAATTAAAATGTGTGTATAATAAATAAGAATGCTTATAAGAAATTATATATATTAATACCTTTTAAATGAAAAGGTTTTGTTTCTAATATACAGCCTGATCTGTCACTTTTTCTTGATTGTTGCATTTAAATTTTCATGGCTAAAGATGCATGTTTATAACGTTGGTAGTCAAAGTGCTAAATGAAAGATTGGCTTATCCTGCATATTAATGTTATTCATATTCATAATATTCATATTACGAGCCTTAACCAGAGCATGATTTTGTCATAGCTTTGAGTTTTGAGTCTTGCACGGTGAATCAATGATCTAGCTGTGGGGTGATTTCAATGCTATAAATAACATGAGACCTCTTTTACTTAAAAAATTTTAATTTAGTGTCTTGGGGCAGTCTTAATTTAAGAGACCTAAGACAATTGCTTATTTCAAATTGTTCTCTATTATTCATTTTTTTCTTATGAATTAAATTGGAAATCTAAAACTTAGGGGGAAAATTTTTATTATTTGGTTTGCTAAAATTTTAGCAATTAATTACAACTGATTAACCTAAATTAAGTGCTGTCCACTGCCTCACCAAAATTTAGACAAATTCTAATGAAGCAACAAATTCTATAGTTGGACAATTTTTAAATATTTTTCAGTAACTTTACCTTTATTATATATGAGCAGGCTATATGTGTAAAGTCCATTTTCATAGGAGAAACTTTTAATGATACCTTGGCATTTTCTTTCTTGTTAATTTGAGAATACCTGATATATTTTCATTTAGAAAAAATCTGTGGCATAAGAAATCTTGAATGTTTACTTAATTTTATTATGATTTATGTATCCATCTTATGGGTTCCTAGCTAGCAAGATGCTAATTCTTTAAATGGTCAGACATTTACTATTTTCTGGCCCTTAACTACCACAAGCAATCATATTTGATGCCCCTTAATTAGAGCCCTTTTTTCCTTTCCAGGTTCCTTTCCACCTCAGCAATCGAGACAATGCATTTGCTTACCATGCTGCTCTGCTAAGTGTTCTTTTGCATGTAAATTAATCTTGATTCAGTTTACACTGTCATGCTGAGTGGTACAAATTGCCTATAACAATAAAACAGCATGAGTTAAAAATAAAGGAGGGTGGGAAGGCAGATTGAATGTGTGCCTTACTTGATAGGATGTTACTTTGCTTTATGCCAATACATTAGCTGACGATAATGAATCTTCTGTTCTGAAAAGCATGGTTTAGTTGATTTTTTTAATTTTACTTCAATGGAGCAGTACCTTGTCTTTTATAGACCAAGTTAGACAAACCATTAATGACAAGAGTGTTAAGGTTAAATATGAAGCAATGCATTCCCTTCTCTGAGTGCTATCCATCTTTCCATTTACAGGAGCTTGACAAAAGTACTGGCTTTGTACAACATTCCCTTTAATTACATGCTGCGGGAAACAGGCTTTTAACATAAACATAGTTGCATTCATTTATTTAGCAGTTGCTCTTCAATAGAGCTTAATGGAGAAGGTTTAAATCCTAAATGAGTACACACATCTCTCAGCAGTGTTATGGCAGCAGACACTGTGCTTCACTTAAAATCAGTGTTTGACTGCTTGCGTAGTTTTTAAAGCTTTTGCCTAATATTGAAGTTAAACAGTTCTAAGACAGAACACAGTGTCCTGGGTTTGAAAGTGGTTAGTAAAAACTGTTCTTTGTTTAAAGCTAGATAGGTCTTTTTACAGTGTTAGGCTTTAGTGTCTTCATACGACTAATTACAGGGATTTTAAAAATTGGGGGGTTGCATTTGCAATAAATAACCACATGGCTCTGAAGGTGCAGGGTCTTTTGGAAACATGGAATCAAATTTTATCATTTTCATGCATTTTTGTAAACTATTGTGCATATATCATACATCTCAGAAGATTATCATTTTTAGTAGATATCATTGGGTGTCCATGACTTATATCACAGATTCAGGTTATTTGTTTATTTTAACCTAAATTTCATTATTTGTTCCAAGTGGTATGTTACTGAATTTGTTCACTGAACATTTCTACATGAGATTTTGATATTAATGGCATGTCTTGTATTAACTCTGTATGGTTTTGTTCATGATTTTGCTTGACTTAGTTTCTTTCTTAAATACTATTTGAAATGTCTCTGGGATTTAAAGTTTCCCATTCACATTTTTCCTTTGTGAAAAGTGTTTTGCTTCAGAAATTTCTATTGATGTTTTGTCAGCAACTGTAACGCCATTCGCTAAGCAAATACCAAGTGTAGCTTAGATATGTATACAAGTACACTCTCTCGAACCTGTTCAGGGACTTACAGTCATTGCTGAGATCACTTTGGCTTCGAGGCCATGTATCAGGTAATGCTGCTGGTCATTTCAGAATCACGTGGATGTGTTCTCAGGCAGCATTTGGCAAGAGAGATGTTTACATGAAAATGAGAGGGGAAATTCTTTAAAAGTAGAAGCTTAATAGTTTATATCAGCCAAATTAATTCACTATATTTTATTTATTTATTTTTTTATATATATATATTTTATTGAGGTTTTTTTTTTTGTTTTTTTGTGTTTTTGTTTTTTACAGAGAGGAAGGGCGAGGGATAGAAAGTTAAAAACATCGATGAGAGAGAAACATCGATCAGCTGCCTCCTGTACACTTCCCACTGGGGATGTGCCCACAGCCAAGTTACAAGCCCTTGACTGGAATCAAACCTGGGACCTTTCAGTCTGCAGGCCAATGCTCTATCCACTGAGCCAAACTGAAATTTCATCTTTGTGATTCTAAGTTTTTATCATATAGTATTTAAAATCATATTAAGAATGATGTTTGACTGTATTTTTACACATTTTCCTACACAATAGATTTTTAAAATTTTAAAACAGTTGCAGTTCATTTTAATTTTATGGTAGTTGTCTTGTAAATTACATTCTGGTGGGTTTTGTTTTGTTTTTGAAAAGAAGTTTGCATTTTGGCTATGAGCATAACATTGTTTTATTATAATTTTCATTAAATAATTGGTTACAGGGGCCTTCTTTTGCTCTTACAGGAATGCTGACAGGAATGAATGAAACTTCTACTGTAATCATCCTTGCACCACAGAACTTCACGTCCTCTATGATACTCCAGAAGATTGTCAGTGTGGCCAACGTCGGGGTAGTGCCTTCCGGCCAGGATAATATACACAGGTAGGTGCACCAGCACCAGTCGAGGGGATAGGTTGTGTGCATGTATAAATATATGATTTTCAATTCATAATTTTTCTTGGAAATAACCCCTAACTATATATATGCCCCACCCTTTTTTTCTGGTGATATATTTGATTGATTGACTGATTTGGGGTAAAGTTCTCTTTCCTATTTCATACAGTCCTTAGCACGTTGGCATGTACTATCCTAAAAGATACAGATAGTGTGCCTGCATTTTATAATAACTTGATGGTTTGCAAAGGTACCTTTTGAGATATGGTTGAGAATTTATCTTATTTCCCCAGATTCAGTGGATTTCTAGGAAACACTATTTTACAAAGCAATGGAGTTGGACTTTTTTACTTGAAAAGCTTGGGTACTACATACAGATTTCCTTTTGATAGCAGTTCCCTATGGCTGCTTCCAGGATTGAGGAGTGGTTAGAAAACCAGCATAGGGCCAAATGCAGCTTCTGTTTCTTAGCCCAGGAATATCTTCACCACCAACCATCTAAAGCATGAGATCCAAGTCACTTGTCCTTAAAGGTAGCAGATAATGTGATCAATGTAATTGCCCTCTTTGTGTTCTTATGAACGCCTGTGCTTGAAATGAAAGTTAAGATAACCCTTGTTACTTAGTTCTCTGTGAGCTTAAGGGAATTCATTGCACACCATCTTTAATTCCACTGCAATATCATACGTATGCTATTGTATTTATGTATATTAAATTTAAAATTAAAGGGAATGCCTTCTGACCTTAAAAAAAATTTAATTAACATAGGGGTAAAGAGGCCCCATATAAAGAGTACTACAGATGATCGAGTTTTAGACTCAGCTCTACCACTATTGGGCTCGGTAATCTTGTGCAAGTCATAACTGTTCCTTATGGACTTTAATGTCCTCAGATGTTTGGAAATGGTGGCAAGGAAAAGAAGGGTGATTGGAATGAAATTCTATGGTATCTATGGAGGAACATTGGACTTGACAGGAGCTGAGTTCAAGTCTTGATCTGCCTTTATCCAGAGTTACCTAATTTCATCTATTAATCATGACAGAATGAAAACTGCATGTGCTAGTAAAAAAAAACCAACACATTTACTTTGTCCTTGGGGGTTTTTTAATTTTCTTTTTTTTTTTTTGAGAGGAGGGTTCTCTTAAGTTGCTCAAAAGATCTGATGCTTCCATTTCTTAATTTATGATAAGCCCTATCTTTCCCACAAAGTAATAAAACTGATCTAAGGTAATCATACTGGTGCTACCAAGCAGATACAGTTTATCTGTCAGTTAATGTTGGTCAAGAGGGGAAACATGAATAGAAGTCTTTTCAGTGAAAATATTTTGGTTCTGAATTTTCCTGTTTTAATTCTTTTCTGCCTTAAGTACTTCCTTTCCTGGATGATTTTCTCTAGCAGAAGTTGTTCTGTTTAATTTATGGATCCTCTGAATTATTAAAATTACTAAAACAGCAAATGTATCAACTGTAATTTTTAGCTTATGCAGTGTCACATTTCACCTGACACATCAGGTATCCCATAATACTTCAGACCTGTTTTAATATGTCCTATCGTAATGTACAAAAAGACACAGAGTGACCCTTATTTACTTTGGAACCTCTAATTTAGTTTTTGTTTTGTTTGTATGTGTGTTTTTGTAAGTTTTCCAAAAGCAGTGGCAGCTTTCCAGATTTCTGTTTCTTAAAAGAAAATAGCCACATTACCTTCTCAAGGCAACTAATATGAAAGCCATCTTCTTGTTGAGAAATGAACTGAGAAAGACACTTAGCATAGTTCTATAATTCTTATTAAAGGATAGTTTGCCTGTGACTTGTCTTAGGTGGTTTGGAACTTAATGCCTGCTCAAAACATTAAATTATAGTCAGTTCTCAATTATCCACACTAATGCAGGAGAGAGCCATTTATATATGGCTTTGGAATGCAGAGATTGCACTCAAACTTAATGTTCTTGGTCCTCGAAAACATCCGCAGTGTCAACACTTTTCTGCAGCCTGGGTTTGGCTCTGTAACTTGGGGGAGGAGCTCAAGTTATTGCAGAGTCAAAAGTGAATAAAATGCATATATTTAATTAAGAATAGGCTGTGCTGTCATAACTTGCCTCACAAGTCTCATCAGACTTAACTGAAAATGCTTTTATAGTTAAATTATGGTTAGCAAAATATTCTAAATTTCAGAAAGTTTCCAGGTAATAAACATATAGACTGAATTGTATTTTTCATACAGAAATAGATAAAAATTATTAGCTTGCATATTTAACATTTTTCTATTTTTATACTCAGTAATAATTAAAAATTGCCAGTAAAATCTGTACCAATGTCTTTCTTAATTGCATTTAAAATGAAATAAGTTATTGTTTATATTATGACAGAAATTTACATTTTGTCACTTTATTGAATTAATGTTTTTAACAGTTGTGTTCAGTATTCTATTACCTTGTGAGATTAATGCATTTATATATCTAAACAAGTTATATATTATTTAATTGTTAATAATATATTATTTAATTGTTAATAATAAAATTTAAAGTCCTTATGAGATTTCTGAGTGCCTCCTTAATTCTTCTGTGATGGTTGTTTTTTTGAGTGTATAAAGAGTAGGACCAAAGCCATTCCTGTAGTTATTAATGGTAATCCATTTAACAAGTATAAAAAGCATTTTGACTATTAGTGTTTAAGATATTAAAGCTTCAGTTCAACAAATGATTTTTTACTGGCCTTTGTTCTGTTTAGTTTTTCAGGATCTTTTATTTCTGAGAGAACTTTTTAATAAATATTAGATTATTCTTTCTAACAATTCGATGAGTACAATCCCGTTGTCTAGTTTTAGAGTGATTTATTCTTATACTACTCTTCAAAATGTGAATATTTTTACATTAAATACCAAGTAAAAATACATAACATAAGAATTAGCTAAGAAAAAGTGAATCTTCATTAATATGCAGGAGTGTGTAATAGTATAAAGTAGAAATTTTAATTGAATACGTAACAGAAAATGGCTCCTTAACATATCAACATTAATGATCTCCATTAAAAAAAGTCAATTAAAAGAGCACAAGTTTTATGGAATTCACTTCAAAACCAGAAGCATTTCCTATATAGTTAACCAGTTTTAAAGATGAATGAGAAAGCATATCTGCTGTTAGATTATATGACATTTAGTTTTCATTTTCTAAGTTATTAATAATGTAACAAAGCTAACCAGTATACCATTGAAAAGCTTAACTTTGTCTTCATTTCTTAGTACTGACTTGCTGATTGAAAAAGCTGCTCTTTGAGAACAAATTATCTATATTGGGGTCTGCAGAGTTATGGTCCTTATGCCTATTTGCTGTTTTCCACATTATAGTTACCACGTGATAAGGGTAATACAGAAATGAGAATTTAGAAATCATCAAAAAGCATTTAATAGGCAGCTGAATGTCTTAATGTCTTGTGTTAGATATTCGTGTTAAAATATATGAGATACACTTTTCATTATAAAATTCTTAAGATGTATAACTTAAGAAATACTAATAAACTCCTATGTAAATAAAGCTTATACAAGAGGCAGAATGAACAGTGATAAACTAGTATATGAATGGACACAAGATTGAATGTGTTTTAGAAGAGATAATTAGAGAGACTAGCAGTGGAAACCTTGGGTTCATCCAGGGCCAGGGAAAAATTCTGTGCACCTCTGAGAAGGAAATCAAGCGAGGTTGACGAAGGAGGCTTGTATTCAACAAGGTAGAAACCAGGATGCTTTTGCTTTTATTCCATTGCTTATCCTCTGACAAAGGTACCAACGCACAGTGACCAAAAAGTAGAAAGCTAAAAATGTATAGCTCTAAGGTTTTTGGATCTAAAAAAATCATTTGGGAGTTTATGTAAAACTCAGAATCCTGAAACCCACACCCAAAAACAGAGATTTAATACATCTGGTTCATGGCCCCCGAATCTGCATTTTAGCTATCACTCCAAGAAGTTATACAGCAAGTGTTCCCAACTCAACAGTGTGAAGCTGCCCTGAGTCAACAAGAGTTAATGATGGCCACATGACACATTTGAAGATCTATTTTTCCTATGTTTATGTGTTTACTTTTTACAGATTAGTCATTATGGAATACCAATAGGCAAGATGTTTGATTCGGGTTTTTCTTATATCCAGTGTCCTCCAGCAAGAGAGTGTATTGTTATAGTCATAATACCCATGAAAATAGTCTTAGACCATGAGTAAATGTTTGTCTTTCAGCAGTCTCCACTATTTTACATTTTAACCCAGTTTCATGAATTGTGTCGTTCATATACTCTAGTGTTTAAAAGGGTTGTCATGCTACATATTCATCTGGCCCTTTTGTGAACAGCAAATTGACCCCGTGATATTTGAGTGAAAACAGAAAACCTCGTCTCTGTTGACTCTGTTTTACTTCATCAGCTTTCATCATTAACTTTTATTCAGTACTTATATCCCTTTTCCTCCCTATATATCTTAAGCTCTGGTTTAGATTTTGCTCCACTGTCACTTTTTTAATTTGCAGATTTTGAACATGTACAACTTTTGAGTAATTACAGTCTTCGTAGGATAAAAATGTTTTACTACTGTTACTGACATCCTGAACTATTAGAAAGTCTGGTGCTATGAATAGAACAGAGTATCCATGGCAACATGGCAGTCAACTTTTTAATTTATCAGCGCATTTAAAGACAGTTTATTTGTTTCAGGTTTAAAATAAAAACCTTTTTGTTTAATTGAAGTACATGTAACGAGCACCTTGTCTCATTTCCAGGCTTTCAACTCATTCAGTAAATCACTGTTATCATATATGTGTTTAATGGTCACTAACAAGGGGAATACTGGTGTATACTATTGTTTCCATCCTAAAATAGCTGTATTGTATAACTCCCTCATTCAGTGTTTTCTTAAGAACTTTGTGACAGGTTTTGTTAGTGCTAGGATTACAAATATGAAGTCACTTCTTGGTGGGGTCTTTGATATTTCCATTTCTTCTGTTCTTAGGGTGATCAACCTTTGCTTTACTGTCTTTGTTAGTTTTATTCTTTCTCCCTGGTAACTATGGACTATTTGAATACTGGGTAATATCAAAGGACCAGTAATATTTGATGTCTTGTTGCCCTAATTTTAAAAGCTCTGATACTGTAATCACCATACATAATCTGTCATAAAACAGAATTTTGTATAAACAGTGGTTAATATAAAGGTACCAGGCTTCAGTCTTTTCCACAATATGACAGATTTGGGGTCTCAAGCAGGACTACAGATTTGTGGAACCTCTTTAGAAGCCAACCTTCGCAGGCTGGCGCTGTCCACTAGAGGGCAGCACTGCTTTTCATCTGACTGCCCTGGGCTCTGCAGCGCTGAGCAGCATGTCATTGAAAAACAAATGTGGGCCTCAGTTAATTTTTACACAGAAAGCACATTTGGATATTTTAGAAATAACCAAACTGCATAGCTGATTTTTGCTTTAAAAAATATTTAAGTTTTATTTAATTTCACCATTTGTGAGATAATATTCTACAATGCAACAGTTTTACTAATAGGAATACATAACTGATTTCTTGTAAAAATGAAGGAAGGTATTCTTGATGATTTTCCTTCTGGGTTGACAATTCTATAAGAAATCAAAGACAATGGGGTAAGAATTTATTTGTTTTACAGCTTAATTTTTTATTATTATGCCCCATCCCACTCAGACAAGCAAAAAATGCTCTGGAATAGCTAGGATGTTTCATGTCTTCTCTGAGCAAGTGCACTCTGATTTTTTAGCTCCCCTGTACAAAGAAAGAGTAACATCACTGGCCAGATAATGTGGGGAATAATTATTGTATACCATCTCTGAAGGTTAGAATAGAAAATAGAGGATCCTAAATGAGGATGGTAGCGTTTTTCTTTTCTTTTTTGTTTTCTAACTCTTCTCATCAACATGTTAAAGGAAAATACTACAAGATTGCTGGCTGATTTTTTTGAAAAATATATTGCTTTGGATAAATTTTATAAGCTTGAATCACATCCAAATATTGTTCTCAATGTTAATTTAATAGTGCTATGAGCTTTACTTTAAAATACAACTTTATAGTCAACAAAATGGAATGTTTTACAACTTACAAATTCTGCCTGTTTACAATGTTCTGTTATATTAACTCAGAGGAATAAGGATTTATCATTTTAAAACCTTTGGAAGATAGTGCTCCAAATAACCAAGCTTAGGTATTTGATGTTAGGAAGCTATAAACCAGTGTTTCTTACATATAATCATTGTGGGACTTCATTACACATTTGTCAACTTTGGACTAATTATTTTTATACAGCTAGGGCAGGGCACTGCATCTTGTGATCGTCTTTCTCACTAATAGGATTCTGTCTGCTTCAGCAGGCAGTAATTGAAGGCTTCATGTACAGAGTAAGAAAAAAAGTTTTAGCCTGAGTGGGCCATTGTCACAGCTTCTGGTAACCAGTAGAACAGAAAGCATGAGAAAATTGAACTCAGAATAGAAAAATCAGAAACCAGGAAGTCTATCCAAGAGAAGAAAAACCATGTCTTAGAGCTGTTGCATTAAGTATAGCAAATATGACTCTGCGTAAACAGTTTATGTCTGCGAATACCCTGGAGGTCGATGCAGCCTCGCTGATATTTTTTAATTCATGTTGTCCTATTAACATTTCAGTTAAAACAATTAAGTTGTAGGATTTCTTTTCCTTTTGACAAACAGCATTGATGTTCCATAGCTTACAAATCTTAAAAAAAAAAAAAAAAAAGGAAGCAAGCCCATGTTTTACAGATAAATATAGTTGCCCAAATTTGTTGTTATTATTTGACCTGTTTTCATAATTCTGTCAAGTTAAAATAAATTAACTTTTTTGGAAGAGTGGTTCATACTTTCATTTAGGTTTGGCAACCAGTTTGTCTTTTTCTTAATCTTAAGAATTCTTAGCTTCAAAGATTAAATGTCAATTGCTAGCAATAATAAACAAAGAGACATTTAATAAGATGAAATACGGCTATATCCAAACAGTTTTACCCTCTCGGTGATTACAAACAGCAAGTGCTTGGTGGTAGGGTGAAAATAAATTATGAAAAATACCTGGGTGGTATCCTTTTCATAACAGGGAGCCCGGCCTACACAGGCAATGCATCTTTAACTGCCATCCACTTATTTGTCCTCATTTGTGGCATTACTGGTGTTTGAGGTTGGTTGGTCTCCCTCCCTATGTTGCAGCTCTATTCAAGATGTTTTGTATTTTTCATTGCGGGTATCTCTTTTGAGGGAGTGGATGGTGGGAGATGCTTTAAATATTTTAAATCTTTAAAGGCAGAAATGTAAAATATGTTACGACAAAGCATCATGCAAGGTGCTTTGAATTATAGAATACTGCAAAGTCAGGTACACAATTTTTGAAGGGAAAAAATTTTCCTTTTTAAAGTTTTTGGAATATTAATAGATTATGTGCATAATAGGTAAATAAGAAGGAAGCAGATTCTATCTATTGACTAATTTAAAAAATGTTAAGAGTGCATTTTTGCAAATATTAAGAGAATGTGCGTGATCCATGGGTTCAAATTCCTGCTCAGCCATTCAGGAGCTGTGTGTCCTGAACAAGTTTCTCAACTGCTGTGGGCCTCAGTCCCCTCACTCTTAAAGTGGTCTGCGTCATAGGATCAAATGAAATAAATAGCACAAGTGATGAAGCATGTAGTACCCATTGCACAAAGCAATTAATGGCACCTGCTATTGTCATGAGGATGATCAGAAATGTCACATGCCTCTGAAAACACTTTGTCACCACGGGATCTTAGTTTGAAGCCAAGTACAGAGGTTCTCATGTCAGCCATGAAATGTGTATAAGTTTTGACCCAAGCTATCCTTGTAATCAATGTTTCTCACACCCATAAGCTAGCTGTTTACTATGTGCTCATTAGTATGCTTTCCATAACTATCTTTTAAATTGGGAGTTAAATGATGAATACATTTTAGGGAATGGCTTTTGCTTTCCATGGGCCAAAACAAACCAATTGTAATCACGCTGCGTTCCAATTAAATACCTCCATTTGAACTATGAAGCAAGAGCGTCCAGACGTCTACGTACTCTTCTGCTTCAAAGCAGTGCTCCCACCATTTTGTGCCACTAGAACACAGAGACTGGCTACAAGGCAGTCGCCTTTATCTCCCTTAACAGGTTTTATTGCTAAGATGTTCACGTAGCATGTTTTCACTGCAGTGTAAGCAAATGAGGCGCCTCTTCTTTCATACCCCTGTTCTTTACAGTATTGAGGATTTTGTGGTAATAGGATTTCAGAAACATGTGCAAGACACTAATTTTAATCTTTGTAAACGTACTTGTATCAGAATTGACATTTATGTCTCCTGAGTTTGTATTATTCTAACATGACTTTCCGTTTTCAATAGAAAGAAGATAAAATGCGCCTCAGGGCTCTGTAACCCTGGAATTCTAACAGTAGTGCTTCTGTGTTCCCATTCAGACATAATCTCCTCCGTGGTCCCAGGGCACAGAGTGTTAAGTAGATAAAGGGACTAATAAGATTATTGTTTACATAATTATAACTCTATCAGAAACAGGGGCCACTACTAAAGTACTTGGTGATGACCAGATCTGTGGGGAAAGTTGCATAAGTGAGTGGGACAAAAAGGCCACCTCATGTCCCTGCTGTCGTGGTTTCACAGAAGTACAGAAACAGGACTCTCCCAAAGCATAGAGCCTCAGAAATGTGGCAAAAGACATGCACAAACCTGCAGGCAAGGGTGATAGAAAGGAGACGTCATCCTGAGACGAGTGATCTTCGTGTTCTCTCCGGGATGAAATTGGGGTCCCCAGTTTCTGAGCTATTGTGAGGAAGAGCAGACGGAGGTGTATGTTAAGAGCTTTATAAAGCCTCTTTTAACTCCGTGTGATTTTTGTTCCTAAGCTGGTTGTTTACAGTTGCTTCCCTCAGTAGAAATACCGCTCGGTCTGATTCCTTACACGTCTCAGTGTGTTTGGAGAGAGTACGCAAATAAATGACTGGGAGAATTGCTAACATTGTCAGCAACCTACTAGCTACCATTTTAAAACTCAACTTAAAAGTGTTGATAATATTTTCAATTTAGTAGAATTTGCATATTTTGCTTTTCATGCATTATTCTAATGATTATTGGGAAACTGATTTTCATGGTTCTATTTAGGTCAAAAATGGTTTGCTAGGTTTCAAAAAAAAAAGAATCTAATGTGTTATGAGATCTTGATGTCATTTTTTAAAAAACCCTCAAAAAAAGAAATTTTCATCTAAAGAGAATCTGCTTCCTGCTTAAGTGGCTAATATTTTAATTAAGTCAGGAGTGAAGTTTTTCTGAGTGTCTCCTGATAAACTCCCTTTTATGTTGATGGTAATTAAACAGATCCCCGAGGACGCTGTGGGCCCTGCGCGAGGCCCATGCTAATTGTCAGACATGAGACACTGACCAGTTGGTTTGCTCTTGAATAGTCCGCAGCGTGCTGTCAGCGCGGCAGTTTTATTTTTATGTATTGTGAGCTGTTGTCAGGGCTAACTGGGTGCCATTGTGGCTGAAGATGTTGCGCAAATTGAGGCAGATGGCTCAGATTCAGACACGTGTCATACAGAAAGGGGAAAGGGGATTGGCCCTGCAAAGTGGGGTCACATCAGGTCACAGACCTGCTCTACACTTGTTAGTGTTTTCAAAAGCTCATGTGCAGCAACTTTGTTTTTCTCCAGTCATCCCTGCAATCAATCCCCTCCCCCCCAAAAAATGTGTGGAACATGCTCCATGCGGAAAATGGAAGCCCAGGAGGGTACCATCTTTCCTCCACATCTCTGGGGCTCCACTGCGCGCACAGAATGAATTAGCAGGATTGACAGGAGTTCATTGTGCCTCCAACGGCTTTGCAGTCGATTGCAGTGCTTAAAAGGCTAGTTTTGCTTTTAATTCCACGTAATTAGTAGGTTCTTCATGTCTTGGAATTTCGTAATGGAGCTTTAGACCTCAAGTTGCCTGCAATTCTAAAGCAAAAAGAAGGATTTAATGTTCTGAACGTTTAAAAATGTAAAAAGATGGAGTGAGTGTGGTGTTTCACTTGACTGTCACGTGATTTTGTTGTGGTATCATCACCATTAGAGATTAAATTTGAATATTTCAACATGCGTGAATTCATTGAAACGTAAGAGTTTTATAATGCACATTAAATTATCTAACTTTTTACATAATCATTTTCAGATAGGAGGAATTGAAATTTCAAGCTCTTTGAGAAAGGTACCTTTCCTTTACATGTTTTAAAAATAAAAATATAAAGGTTTATTTTAAGTGGCCCTGTGCATGGTGAAACGTTAAATTATCAAATGAATGATTCCCAGTTGATAGGAATGGAGAATTATTCACATGCATCTGCTGTTTAAACTAATAAGTAAACTAGACTTTCTTTTCCTGTTCTGTTCTAAAGATGCACTAAGATTACCTGCTTGTTGTAAGCATGGTGCTGGGCAATTTATCGATTTTTTTTTTCCAGGAGAATGCTTGGCTTTGGGTTTTCGGCAGTAGGGAACATGTAGTAAATTATTGCGGGGTGGGGGAAGAGTCATTTTAAACCTATTTGAATTTCTCCTGTCTCCTTTTCCCCCCTCGTGATAAAAGGTCTCTCTCTTTTTTTCTAACAGGTTTGCAGCTAAAACTGTGCACAGTGGGTCATTGATGCTAGTCACAGTGGAACTCAAGGAAGGCTCTACAGCACAGCTTATCATAAACACTGAGAAAACTGTGATTGGCTCTGTTCTGCTGCGGGAGCTGAAGCCCATCCTGTCCCAGGGGTAACCTGCTTACATCTGGACTTCAGAATCTGGCACACAGCAAAAGTGCCTGGCATCCACGACTGCTGCCTTTCATTTATAATAATAGCCCTTCCATCTGGCAGTGGGGAGGAACACAACTCCTGACATTCTTGTCTCCTGCTTTAGAATGCTAGTGTGTAGCTATCATGTATGCAATACTGTCCCCATTTTCGCTTTGCTAACCAAAGAACATATTTTTTACTGTCAGTTCTCTCAATTCTTGAGTCCATGTGGCATTTTCTCTATCCTGCTACTTCTTCTGTCCTCATCTTCCTTCCCTTTTTCAACAATGATGGACATGAATTGGATATTTAAAGTTTATTGGAGATCATCTTCCTTCCCATAGTTAGCAAAAATTAGCCTAGAAATAGTCTGTATGGCCTCCCAGCTTGACATATGAAAATGGGGTACTTTTTAGAATTAAATGCCAAAACAACAAGATCTCCACAAAATTTTGTTCTATGAATTTCCTGGTATTGTAATCGGTTATTGACAACTGTCATCATGAAATTATCTCTGAATAAGAAGATGAATAAACTAGCATATGAAGACCATTTGCCTTTGCATTTTTAATGATAAATTGTTTATTATCCTGAAGTTTGCATGCTTAGTTTTTTTTTTACTCTAAAGTAGATATTTTGAGTGTTTTATTATGCAGAGAAGCAATGGGGTTTAATGAAAGAAAAACCGCTTTCAAACCAAGCAGATGTTTCTAATTGTCTTATATTCTTTACTTTTGCATAAGATAATATTTTTTGCTGCAAACTTAGATTTAAAATTTATGTTAAATCAGTAAAATAATGTAGTATGCTAACAATTGAAACCACGTTAATATCAATAGCTTAATATCATTAAAATATTTTTCACATAAGTGAAATTAGAAGAATGACCAAAGTCCCATTTCAGATTGGGGTTTTTGGGGGAGTTTTGGTACAATGATTCAGAGTTCCTTGCCTCATATTTCCTTTAACTTGATCATAATCCATGATTATCTTTAAATTGTTCCATTGAGTCGAGTTAGTCAATGTTGAATTCTTAATTCTAGCTATATTTTTTCATTTTAATGTCCACTTAATGGGACATTTGATGTGCACCAATCTTGAAGAATTGCTCTCATAGTATATTTCAGCCTGAGCCTCATTTTTAGTATCACAATGTATTTGCTTTATTTATTTTTTTTTTTAAAAAAAAAGGGAGAGCAGTAGCCAGTTTGGATCAGTAGATAAAGCATCAGCCTGAGGACTAAAGGGTCCTGGGTTTGATTCTGGTCAAGGGCACATACCCAGTTTGCAGGCTCAATCCCCAGTAGGGGGCGTGCAGGAGGCAGCCGATTAATGATTCTGTCTCATCATTGATGTGTGTGTGTGTCTCTCTCCCCCTCTCCCTTCCTTTTTGAAATTAATAAAATTATACTTTTTTTAAAAAAGAATTTTTATTCTGAAGAGATGAGAACAATGAATTTATCTAGTTAAAATATTGGCCTAATAACTATTTGCAAATATTTGAGTAACTTTATAATAGCTTACCGGAAGTTTGTCCTTGTAACCTGGGTTTTTGTTGTTAAGAATTTAGAAGTTACTATTAAGACAAGAATCCAGAATGAATGAATAACACAAGAAGTTATAACACCAGATTAACAGAGCCTTATTATTTCCTTGCTACTTAAAGACCACATTCACTCTGGAATGTGAAGAACTTCAGTAACCCATGTCAGGGTTGTTCGAAAACAGATCTACATCCCCAAGAAACCCACAGTCCAGCTGCAATAAAGAAATGGCAGTGTGGAGTTCACTAAGTTAGTGGGCCCTGATTTGCAAAACAAATTTTGTTAACATTCTAATATAGGCTCACCTCCTCCCCCAACCCCACTCACTTTAGGTACCAAGTCCAACAGAGTTAGTCAGTTGGTCCCCAGAGACTTGTTAAACCCGTCCATCCACCTCCACCTCCAGCTCTTCACACAGGTGGCCGACCAGACTGACCAGCCACTGTGTACACTTTTGTTCTTCCATAAATTGATGGCCGATTCAATTTCTGATCATGTACTTGTTTATTTTTTTAAATCTTCTTTCTTCTTCACTTCTCTTTTCCAATTTAACCAGTTACCTCAGAAGTTTTGATGATTACTTTTACTCTCAAGATTTGTAGAGGGGGCAAGTTATGATATGATAGTGTTGTAGAGGGGGCGAGTTGTGGAAATTGTGTTTAATAGAAAAATATGTCATTAGATGGACCAGAAGATTTTTTGAATCTGTTCTGTCTTCACCTGCTTTCTTCATGTGACTGCCTGACAAGCTGCATTCAGTCCAGTTAAAGGGGTGCTTTTCTCTCTTCCTGTTTTGGCAACATTTTATTTTTCTACCAGTTTTCAACTGTGTTGTGCAGTAAGCAGAACTTTAGGTCAGAACTTTTAGGTCTGGCCTAAAAGTTAACCACCATGTGTAATTGCTTTTTGAGGAAAAGTTTTAGATTCCATATGAGTACTTGACTAGCAAACTTAGAACAGAGCAGTTTGAAAGCTGCAGTAGTTTCTGGGCAACACAGTGAAGCAGTTGCCTGGTTCATTGTCTCGTCACAGCAGTAGAACTGTTGAGTTCAGAGGAGGACCTGATCGCGCTGGGTGAGGGATGTCTGAGACAGTGAAGCTAGGTAAGTCTTGAAAGTAGGGTGGCATTTAGAGTTTCCAGAAGTAGGAGAAGGAAAAGTATATTGATCTCAACTGAGACTGTATCTTTTTTTTTTTTAATTTATTGGTCTTAGAGGGGGAGAGAGAGTGGAACATCTGCTCATTTATGCCTTCATCGGTTGGTTGCTTCTTGTATGGGCCCTGACCAGGGATTGAACCCACAACCTTGCCACTCTAACCAACTGAGCTACCCAGCCAGGGCTAAGAGGCTGAATCTTAAAATGTTTTTAAAATATCTTTGTACAGAATGCAACATTGCCAACACTCCAGAAAGGGTGTATCCTTTCCCCACCTTGCCGTCACTTCTTTCCCCTGCCACAGTCTCTCTCCTGAAGCCACCCCAAGCCTCTCCTCAATGGTCTGTGGTCTTTTACAGGAGAAATGGATGGTTGGGTATTACTAGTGGGCTGTGCTGCCCCTGTGAACAGTATAGAGGCAGGACCTTTGTTGGTTTTACTCTCCTATAGTTTTAGATATTTTTCCTTGAGGATTTTAGTTATTTCCTATACCACTCATTAAATGATTGTGAGTGGAAATGACACTGAAATTTCTAATCTCATGTTTGTCTTTCTCTCAGGCGAGGTTTATGTACATAGTCACTTGCACATGTAATTCCTAACTGGTTCAGTAATTATGTACACCTAAGTCCTCAAACCCTCAGAACTCAAATATGACATCATTACATGTCACACCTGTCTTTAATGGCATTCTAAGACAATGGCTTCTCATCTACAACCTTAAGGACCAGGGATACGAAAGATTCAGGTTAAAAGTAAAATAATCTTTATTCTGAGATCTAGAGATGTTTAGGAAACCTGGCCAGTAGGCATTTCTGCCAGTGGGCTCAGTCGTGTCAGTCCTTTAGACCGCAGATGCTACAAGGGCGCTGGGAGAGAAACAGGGAAGCCTCACCTTCTCTGGGAGGGGACGGGGTGGGGGAAGGAAAAGAGAACAACTCTGAAATTGTACCCAGCCAAGATTCTGTTTCCTCCCCCTCTCCCACCCCTCACCCCCGCCAAAGGGCATATCTTCTCAGGCCATAGGAACCACGGTGTGTGTGTGTGTGTGTGTTTAAGCAGTGTACTGAATGAGGTCGCTTGCATTATGGTAGGGGTCAGCCATCTTCATGGACAACAGTAAGGAATTATTAAGACCATGGATGGCCTACGAAAAGAAAAATGTTAAACTCTGCCTTTGCAAAGTAGTTAGGAAAGGTTATATGATGGTGGGATCCTCAAACTAAATTTAAACCCCCATTTCTAATGAGTTCGTGGTTGAATGCTTATTCCCCTTTGTCAGTAAACTGTACAGTTAGGAGTGACGACAAAGAGTAAGTTGTGAACTCAAACATGCTGCCCAATAGCCTCCCAATGTAAAGTTTGATTTCTGAGACCTAAGAAGTGAAGTCACCTTGAGAAGGCCTCCTATTAGCGTCCCACTGCGATCACCATCACCCAGGCCTCCCTTTACTCAGGCCTCATCAACACCTTAGGGCCTAAATAAAAATACGTTGTAAACAAAGTTATGGACAGCTCAGTTTCCTAATTGAAAGTAATTATGATTTCTTTGCTGTGGTGTAATTACCTTAAAAACTGTTATTTGATGATTAAGATTCTGGAGTGAATTGTGTTCTTTGGGCTCTTGCACGGTCCCTCCATTGGGGACTTGGTTTCCGCGGTGTGCAGCTGCTGGAGTTGATTTACAGTGCGGCGGCTGTGGCTGGTCATAAATAAATCCTCTTATATAGTTGTTATGAACACCTGTTAGATCATCTGTCAGCAAAGCGCTGTTCACATTTATCATGGTGCGGTAGTTATTTTACCTCAATCCATTTCCAACTGACTCAGCCTCCATCGCCGGATTACTATTACCACACCATAATCGCTCGTTCCCACGCCATGTTACAACTTGCAGATAAAAGATTTCACTACTTGGCCAAATTTCATAAATAAAGGAGCAGTTCAGTGCAGTAAAAGTTTATTTTTGTCATCATTTGTCACCCCATTATTCTATAAATCAAATGGAATAGCACTATTGCCAGCTCAGGCGTTGCTGTCAGCCCTCGGCATGGAAATGGTCCGTTTCTTCCTTTTAGATGAGATGACATGTCTTTCAGACTTAACCAGCTTATGGCTTTGTTTCACCCATTTTATTTTATTACCCCTCCAGAAACATCCTTGGGGGAACAGAAAGACTTAAAGAGTAAAATGGAAACAGAAAACACAGCCTCGCATGCTGCTTACTTAGCCAGTGATGTGCATCCCTCACCCCCACCCCAGCCAGACATTAGGAACCGGACCCCCACCCCCTCACACACAGGGTCCTTGGCTAAGGATGCTTTTCATAAACTTGTCAGGGGTTATGGTTTCTATTTTGGAAAGGCCATTACAATGTGGAGTTACAGATATTGAAATACCTGATGTGTATCCCCAGAGATCCACTCGATTTGACAGGCTTTATGCAAAGAATAGACCAACCGGCTTCTTTCGTAAAATGCCTTTTAATGGCTTGGAGTCGTTGAAAGGGAATGGTCACCCCAGAGAGTGCCTTACCCCTGGAGGTTGGTCTGCTCTGGAGCTTTGGAGGAAGAGTCAAGATTTATTAGCAAGATGTGAACCCTGTCCCGGGTGTAAAGGCTGTGGAAGGCGATGTCCCCTGGTTGAAAGGAAGAGGACAAGAAAAGCCTGGCGGGATGGGGTAATAGAAAAGGGTTTATAGTTGGTATTATACTTCCAAGTTGGTCCTAATTCAAGTTACATTCTTCAGAGTCATTATGTACCTCATAAATTCAATAAAGTGTTTTACTGTTACTATAAAAATGACAGGAGGGGGGTTTTATGTTGTAAGTTTCGTTAGTTGCTCTTCCTGTTTTATGTTGAAGTCCTCGGGCCATTATGTCATTAAACTCCTTGGACTCTGAAGGGCTCAGGCCCCTGCATTTCTTGCCTTTTGAACACGTGGCCACCTTGCCCCAGCTGGGTCCAGCCACTGGACTTAGAGCCAGATGGCTATGGTGCCAGGAGAACGGGGCTGTGTTATCTGTTATCTCATGAGAAGCAGCGTCAGTCTCCGACGAAGTGAAGTGGAATGGTCTGGGGTCAGGGCAGCTCTAAGGCCAACTATGCAGTGGAGTCTGAGCATTCCAAAGCAAGAGGCCTTTCTAGTGGGTGATGTGGACTTGCTGGGTGAGGCGTGAGGAACTCAGGCTTTGTTGACACAGCGTTTTCTGCGTCACGATTGGTCTTGGCACTGAACTCTGCCAACTTAACCTTCACCAGTCCTTGATGAAGTTTTAAGCAAAATTTTGAGTTGGAATCTTACTGGGTTTCTTGAGGGGCTTTTTGTTTGTTAGTTTGTTTTTTAAAGGAAATGCCACTCTCTTTGGGCTGTTTTCTTTGGTTCCAGAAGAAGCAAATGGCGTATCTGCTCTAGGAAACTTGGCTTTCTCCAGATGTTGGTTTGGAACAGAATATCTACATGGAAACAGCAACCACTAATTCTCTGGCCAGAGTGCCTCAAGGCCTTAATCTAAAGCCTCCCATCCATCCAGCTGTCTGGCGTTTGCTATTACAGGGCACCAACAGAGAAATGAGGCTGTGGCTCTATCACTGCACCCTGGGTGACAACTTGATTTTCTGCTTTCACCGCAGGCAGCAGCAGCCCAACATGATGGGGCTGTTAATTTGTGCATTTCATGGTGTCTGTCAGGGGGGCTGGGAGAGGAGGGTTTCAGGGGAAAGGGAATGGAGCATGTCCCAGCCGCGGAAGCACCTGTCTGCATTGACGGCACAGAGCACTTCTTATTAGCGTGCAGGTCTCTAAATGCAGCCCGGGGATGACAGCCTGGCATCCCAGCACCCACACACTGTGACAGGCGCCGGCAGCCGGTCCCATTGTTTGCCCTTGATGAGCATGTCATTAATGGAAATGGAAGAAAGTGAGGGGGCCACATCAGTATTCAAATAGCCTCTATTCTCTCTGCCATTCATTCGGCCGCTCAGCCTGCTGCACATTTCCTCCTGCAGGCTCCTCTTAGACTTTTTTTAAACAGACTTATTCCCATTGCATACAGATCCTTTCCCTGTTGTTCCTGATTTCTTCCAGTCCTGTGTTTACATCCACCTCTTTAGGCTGGATTTAGCCAGATCACAGGAGTGTTGGGTCCCGTGTGTTGCAAAGTGCATGCTGTTTACAGCCAAGGAAATGCACCTGTGCCTGTGTCTGCTCCATCCTGCACCTCCTGGGGAGATGGTGGCTGCTCCCACCACCGTTCGCAGAAATACCTGATAGAGCCAGGTAAGCTGGACATGGAGCCCAGCTTGCCCAGGCACTGCTGGCATGGACACAGGGCTTCCCTTTCTCAAGCCTAGAAAGTAAAGAGAAGTTAAGGAAAGCGCCCGCTTTGTTTGGAAAGAACTGAGAGTCGCACGGGATTATTTACAGCCAAGTGGAGAGTGACTGAAGCCTAAATACGTGCTTCCGCCCCGCAGACCCTGTGTTGGTCTGTTTGCTTAATAATGTAATTAGTGCTCAGAGGGAGAATATTGACGCTGCTGCCAGCAGTCATTGCTCTTCCGTGCGTTTCTAAACCGTTCCCGTTGCCCACTTGGCTTTGGTGTGGCCTGGTTTGGTAGCTTCAGCTGTGCACACACATAGCCCACCCATCCCGGACAGGCCTCGGGCCTCTCCCAGCGCAAGCCCAGCTGCAAGGCCCCTGCACACTGTCCAGTCCTGGGCCTGCAAGGTGCACGTCTAGTTGGGTGGAATGGCCAGGATGAAGGGAGCAATGAAAGCCCACCTCTGATTTCCCTCTGACCTTTCAGGAAAGGTCAGAGAACTGCTTGCTGTGCATTTCCCTGGTAATGTCCCTTCCCTGGCATCAATCTGTCAGAGCCTGGGGACTGACTCCCCGAGACACCACCCATCTTGAGGGGTCTTGCTCGAGGCTGAAGACAGTGCCCACGCCACTGCTGGACCCTGTGATGGCACTCAAGGCCAATACCTCAGCGAGGCTGCGTCCTCTTCTTACCCTATCCAAGACGAACAAGCAGCTCTTACTTTATTAAGCTGTTTTCTCCCCAAAGCACAGAAACTGAGGGACGGAGCCGTCAGTATCCTCCAGTAATGCCGCCTCCCGGGGCAGCGCCACGCTGCACTCTGGCTCAGGTGCCATGGGATTGTTCCCGTCCGCAGTATCAGGGCCCCACTATGGATTTGGGGGATCGAAGAACAGATTTTCTCAAGTGTTTATTTGACAACCTACAAACCTCCCCCCCCCCCAACCCTTCTCCAGTGGAAGCCCGGAGGGGTGATTATGGTTTAAAAAGCCAAGTCATAAATTGGCCTCTCTCTACTCAGCTTGCTTTGTAGCTGAGGGAACCCACGAGGGCAATTTAAAAGGAAAAGAAACAGGCTGTGGAAAAAATCTGAACACGGTAGACTTAGTGTCAGGGTGATGGGAAATAATTTTCACATTTGATTAATTATTAAGAGATCTGTTTAATAAAATATAGAGAGAGCATTTTGTCTCCCCACAATGGTTAGTGTGACCCAGGACCCCTATTTTGGAGGTGAACAAAAAGCTATTGAGGTATAACAATAAATTTTGTCCCCAAGGGTTTTTGCAGAAGTGGCCACAGGCTTGTCCTGACAGATTTAAGGCAGAAATCCCACAGCTGACAGTGAAATGTGTCAAACCCAAGTGGCCTCCGTTGGCAGGTTGTACACGCCAGCCTCACCCAGACATGTGAATAAAGCAAAACCATTGACCTAGAAAGAAACTGTGCATTGGAAGGGAGTTTTCCGTTTTTATTTTTATTTTTTAGAAAATTATCTCCCTAAAACGTAGGTTCAAATGTTTAGTATGCTTGGTAGCTTACTTATTTCAAATGCAGAAGTCATAAGGAATTCTCTTTTTAAATAATTTATTTTCAAAAACACAGTTTCTTTGTCCATGACTCTGTTTTTTTAATTGGAATTTAATAATATCTAGATTTTATGAGGAAATATCCTATTAAAA
This sequence comes from Murina feae, assembly GCA_004026665.1. Lineage (NCBI taxonomy): Eukaryota > Metazoa > Chordata > Mammalia > Chiroptera > Vespertilionidae > Murina > Murina feae. The sequence goes on from PVJC01003128.1 coordinate 36,016, forward strand.
TGAATTAGGTTTCTTTTTTCCCCAGAAAAAAAAATAATTTTAAAATTAACATGCAGAGTCTATTCAACCTTGAGCATTTAAAAATAATTTAAAGGTAGCCTCATTTAATTAATTATATGAATATACAGATTAATCTTAAAAAGCACTCGAAGAAACATTTCAGAGTTTGGGTTTCTTATGCACATTGATCTGCCAGTTAGCTTTAACTGTTAAGCTATAGAGACATGGCAGCAAGAAGCCATCCAAGTCAGGCTTGGGGATGCTCAGGCTGACGTCACTCCACCAGCTCCCTCCAGCACTCTACCCGCATCCACTCTTTTTCATCCAGGTGGGTGTTCCTCAGGTGAAGACCACCCCTACCTTCTTTCTGACCTTTCAGGGAGAAGACAGGTTCTCCTCTGTGTGACCCCTCCCCAATCCCCAACACACACACAGGCACACTTGCCGTCTGGAATTTTTGGTCAGAACGAAAGGGCCTGTGCCAGCTCATCCTCAGCCAGCAGCTTAGTTTCTGACCTGCCACCTTGCCCACCGTTTTCAAAGATAGATTCACCAAACATTCCAAAGGAAATGCCTGAGCTATTCGTCTGCAACCTCTCTCATGAATGGCAAGCGTAGCCGGAAAAACAAGTTGCAGGGGTAGGGTGGAGTGGGTGAGGGAACAACTTGATCTTTCAGTGACTGATCACCACCTTCACCTCCTATGGTGGAGGGGGGCACGGCGTGATGAGGAAGCTACCTGCTCAGCCCCCGGCTCTTATGGCCACGTCATAACCTACTTCGGACCAAAACAAACACGTGCCGTTCTCTCCTTGGACCTCCAGAAAGCAGAAAGATTTATAAGAAGATCCAGAAGTGAACAGGGAACAATTGTTAACACCCATGTCCCTCCTCATTTATCTCATGTTTCTTCTATTATTATGTTTGTTTTGTAATTCACTTGACATGCTATTGGTACAGGGTGGCAATACATATGCATGTATAGTAATATCTATGAAATTAATGTTCCATGTATATAATCATAATACATTAAGTAGTTAATACATGTGCATTATATCATACAAATATACAACCAGCAACATGTGCCTACCTTTTACAAATATATGTAAACATTACAGAGGGTCCTCCATCAAAACCCCCGGGGTGCAGGGCCGCAGGGCCACAGTGTGCCCACCTGTGCGGCTGAGCGCCGGTTCTTTCCCCCAGGACTGGGGTTTGGGAGGAATAGACAGTGAGGCCTCCTACGTCCCAGACAGTAATGAGACTCACCTTGGCCTCCCACCCCTGGCCCTTTTCTCCTCAGGCCCATTTGGAGAGCGTTCAGTGTGCAGCCAGCTTTCAAGAGGAGAGTCTAGAGGAGAGGCTTCCCTCCTAAGGGGGGTCCCTATGCAGGGACCAATCACCCCCCACTCAGAGACAGAGATGAGGGACGGAGGCAAGCGCTGCACGGCCTGGTTGGATGGAGGAGGGAGGGGCCATGCAGAGGGTGGGATGCATCTGGATCCATCTCATTAGGAGTGAGGAATGACTCATGATTCACAAAAGGTCATTGCCTGCTGAGGTAGATAAATTACCTATAAGCCTTCAGCAGAGTTGGAGGACCTATTTGGTTAGGAAGTTTTCATTAAATCACAGATTTTATGGCTTCTATTTTGTTGCAGAGGAAAAGGGAAATAATTAGTAATTGATGAAATAAGTACAGGGAATAAAAAAAAGTATAATGTTATTCTAATAGGCCTTGTCTTGGTCTTTAACTTTTCACTTGCAAGCGGCATTATTTTTTAACTCAGATGTATAAAAATCATCCACATTGAGAAAGTGGAACCAATCGCAGTTAAACAATTGAGGGGAGCACTAACCAATAATGGGATAGGCTTTAAAATGCCATAAATATTGTTCCTTTTTATTGTGTTTGGTTTTTGATGATGCCCATAACCCGTTGGTTAAAATTAAATAGACATGTTCTTAGGTATTACTCAAATACATTTTAGTGCTAAACTATATAAAACAGGATATATATATATTTGCCCCCAAGTTGCCTGTGAGAGGAGTTTCTCAGATGGATGCCTGTATTACTACTGACATTTCCATCTAGGGAGACCCCTCAGATTATAACAACAGGGACTCTGAAAGTAAAATTTCTCTGAGGGTGAACTGAGCCTAACCTATTGAGTGTCCTGTAGCTTAGCAATTAGGTAGGTTTTCCTGGGATAACAATCACTGGAGCCTTTCTGCCTGTGAAATGTTTACTCCTCACTTTAACATGGCCACCAGGGCTTCCTTTTCTTCGGAATCCTGCCTTTTTATCCCCAATTAAACTGTTGGAAAGCATTTGCACTCCTGCGAGATTCACAGGCTCTCAGATGTAAATGATAGACAATGATATATGGAAAATAGGTGGCGGGGAGGGGGGGAGGGGGGGCGGACAGTAGATTTGCACTCTTTTTGTTAATATCTTCCACCGATGGAGGACTTATTATGCATGGTCTTAGGCTAGTCATTTGTTAGTCCGCGTTTTCTCCCTCGTACCCTCACAATAGCTGGGTGTGCAAAGGGCTGTTTTCATCCATATTTCACAGATGAGGGAGCTGGGGATTCCAAGCAGCAGCCCCTGGCCGGCCATGCAGCAGGGAGGGCGGCCTCAGGCACATGTGAGAAAGTCCTCTGCAAGAACCTAAAGCTGAGAGTGTCCAAATGGTGCCTGGAGCTTACTAACTATTATGTCATTGACATTTTTCTTATTATATTAAAATAGCCACGTCGTGGGCATTCCCCACTATGGACTGGAGGAGGAGCCGGGCATCCAAGTGCATAAGAAGATGCCAATGTTTTCGTAAGATGTTCGCGCTGCACAGCACATGTGACATCACTCCAGCGTATCCGGTTTCTCCCAGCGTCTGCTCTTCCCCGGTTTCCCGGTTCCTCATCTCACATAATGCTAGGAGTATCAAATAATGACATTCTCAACCATTTCTCTAGGGAGACTGCCCACTCGCTCATTAGATCTCACGGTCAGGGAATTTTCATGAATAATTATTTAGCAACTTTTCCCCAAATTCCTTCCCGTTGGAATGCTATGAATCTTGAAAATGAACAAATGGGGGAAATGAACAAAAGTGTTTGCTTTTGACCCTCATGATGTCAGATGGGTTCCGACGACATAGCGGAAGGTGGGCCCACTTGCCTCCAGCTGCCAGGGCCTCAGTTTCTCCACGAGGACAGGTGGGGAACCCAGAGAGATGTTCTGGAGACACCAGGGGAAGTGCCTGTTCCCCTAGCAGCTCTCTTCTCCACCTGGGCTCTGCATCATTGAACAGGACACCCCCGCCCCCAGGAGCACCCCCAGTGTCTGGACTTCCGCATCCCAGGCGGCGCAGTACGTTCTTCCTCTCCCTGCCCTAAGTAGCCCTGTCCAGTGCTGGGATGCTCCCGTCACTGACATAAATATCCCAACTCCCTTTGGCTTCACTGTCTGTGTCTGCCCTCTGTGACTTCCACACTGAGAGGTAGCCCCAGGGACAGCCCCCCCAAACTCACCAAGGAAGAGGGGAGTTTCCTGAGCATCGCAGAAATGGGAATCCTAAAAGGTGCTTCACAGAAATTAAGTGACTCTTGGAAAATCTTCTAGCTTAACTATGTTGCCCCAGGACAATTAACCTACATATCCTCTTATATATCCTTTTGAAAAGGTAGTGATAGTTCATTTTAAAACATAAGAAACATCCCATTCATATTTACTCTTTATGCCAGGAGCCCTTGGTGTTGGGTTGAATAGTGCAATTAATGAGGAGTCACCAGGCTGCTAATCTGATCAATGCTGGGTGATAGGACATTGACTCTGATTGTCTGTGGCCACAATTACACAGAGCTTGTGGCAGCGAAGAGGACCACACAGGACTGTTAATCACTTGGGGGGTGGTGGTAAGTGGATGTGGGGAGGATGGAAGGTGTCCTGGGAGAAAAGAGCTGCCTCAGGGCTCTAACTCAGGGCGGTGATCCCACAGGAAGTGCGGCACCTTGTATGTCAGTGGCCCTGTGTATTCCAGCAGCCCCAGGTCAGGAAGAAAATTACAATCCAAAATATTCTTCGTAAACCCCACACCCATGCAGGCGGGCAGGGGCACCGCAGCAGAGGAAGCCCGGTGGTGGCAGGGTCCCGCCGCCAGTCAGAGCAGACCCACGAGTGGCAGTGGGGAGAGGCCCCTTCGCTGTCGGGGGCACGGCTCTGGCTGGGAGGTGGCCACCCTTGGACAGGACCGTAGTGATCAGCAATGCCCATTGCCTCCAAAATCCTGCACACCCTTCTGGGTACAAAGGAATAAAATGCGCCAAGTGCCTAACCACTGCTCAGACCAGCCCTGAGATGGGGGGGGTGGCGGGGGGCAGAAGGAGAAGGCCGAGGAGCCTCCTCAGCGCTTCCCAGCACGTCTCAGTGGGAACAGAGCTGAGGCGAGCCAGCTGCTGGGCTGATTCCCCTCCTGCTCTGCCCTTCCCCCTCTCAGACCCAGGCCTCTCCTGTCCTCGGCCGACCCTCAATAGGACAGGTTCCAGCGTCTCCTCTTGCTGCCCCGACGCCCTTCCTCCTCCTCACACAGGATGCTCTACCCGATGGACAGCAGGAGGCCTGCGAGGGCGCACTCGTCGGGATGAGACACAGGACGGACTTGCCTGGGAACAGCCCGTAGGCGGTTGGCCGCGTGTGACTTTCCGAAGTCAGCACCCGTCCTCCCTCGCAGGCCCGGGCCTTCGCCACAGGTGACCCAGGGCTTCTGCTGAAGCCGCCTGGCAGGGCTGGCTCTGCGCCCTGTACCTCGGCACGCCTTACACTTCCGCCTTCCCAGCACCTGTCCACCTACCTACTACTGGTCACTGTTGGCTAAGTGTACAAACCATCGGGCCACCACCCGACGGGTCACTGGAAGTCCCCAAACAGCAGGCTGACTGAGGTCAGCGGGAAGCCCTCCAGGAGGTGGCTCGGTGGGTGCCGGTTTGAGGCTCTGACTTCTCCATCCTCTCCCCATCCACCCCCCGATGCTCACACGCTGGCTGCCCAGGCCTCACCCTCCATCTAAACTGGTGCCACACGCAGGGCCCGGCACGAGGACTCCAGGGCAGACGGAGCTGCTCTCTCAGCAACCCCGGGGCTGCTTTGTTGGCTCCTTGTGGGGCCAGGATGTCCCGTGCTCAGCTAATGAGCGGCTGAGTGTGCAGGTGAGGAGGAGGGCAGGATGCGGGCCCTGATCGGAAAACAATATCAGCAATTCAGGAGGCTGCCGAGTGCAAACCCGCTCACCCTGAAGAGGCCTTTCAAATGGCTAGTTTTGTTCTGAAGTTGCCTCTCTGCTCGTCTCCTCTTTTTTATTTTTCCTTTTAAAACCATTACAATCAAGCATTTATTAAAATATCGAGGCCAGGGGAAGTACTTCGAGGAGCCATTCAAGCCCAAAAGCCTCAAAGAAGGAAGATGGGACTCTGATGGTCTAATTGATTTTCTTCTAGAATAAAATTAAAAGCGAGGCAGAGAGTAGCAACAAGCACTCACCTTTATTGCATGCCTTGGAGCTGGGTAAATAGAGGGCACATTTCAGTGTTTGGTTTAGGGTGAGGGAGGAGGGTTATTGTGAGAAAATGAAAAACTATTAGTTTGAGAAAGGAGCGGGTGACAGGCGGCAGGGCTGAGTGGCCCCCCGGGCTGCTCTGAGGGAGGCCCCGCGTCTCCTGTCCAGCCTGATGGCTGGGCGGCAACCGGGCTTTGCTCTGAAAAGTGTGTTGCCTCGTGGGCTCCACTGGCTCCCGTGTCTGCCACCAGGCCTGCGGAGCGCAGGCGTCCCCTTTGTAGAATGTAAACAAACCTGCCTTCTCTCCCAGCCAGCACTGTGAAATGAGAAGCCATTTCTTCCTCGTTAACTAGAAAAAGCCCGCCCCGGGAAGCCCTGCTCCCCGTGCCTGTGCACAGCTAATGGAATTTTTAACTCACCTAACCACACCTGAAGGCGATCAGCACGGGGCCAGCTGTGCATCCCAAGTCCCTGTCAGGCTGACAGGAGGGCAGATTAGATGGTGGGATAACATTTCTCTCCAGGGCACCTTTTCAGCCGTGTTGGGGCAAGAGCCTGAGTGGAGGGCTCCGTCTTGCTCTTCCCTCTCTCCTACCAAGATGGGGCCCTCAGCCATGCCACTCTGGGCGCCCTGACCTCGGGGATTTGGGTTCTAGTTTTCCAAGCATCACTTACACCGTTCCCCCTTGGGAGACAGAGAGTACTGAGGCCCAGGGTGTTAAATAAGGCCGTGCCCTGCAAAACCTTCAGACAAGGTGTATATCCAGCAGGAACCAGTTTGTACTTCCCAGTTCTCAGTAGTCACCCCACCTCTCAAGGCACGGCATGTTTTTGAAACAGTGCCCCGTCACTGAAAATGATAGCCAGGGGTTTTGACATTGCTTTCTACTCAGCGTGGGCAGAATCTTCCGCCAGGGCACTTTCCAGAAGCAAGAATTCCAAGTAGAAGACCAAGGCAATTTTAGGAGGGACACTCTCCAGTCATTTGTGTAACTCTTTCTCCCTCTCTTCCCTGTTTCTAATTCCATTTTAGAAGCTTGAAAATACATTTTCCCCCCTTTACCAATTTTGTGTTTTTCTATTTGGCAAACATTGATTCTTTTCTGTGTCCCGAATGGAGGTGAAATTAACTTGTCTGTCTGTTTCTTAAACAAAAATAAATAAACAACTTCAATATGTATAGCCTCAGACCCTGCCAAGGCGCTGTTTCGGTAGCCAGTGTCACCGAGGAGTGTCAGCTCAGTACCACAATTAGCATTTCACAACGGCTACACAGCCAAGTGTGGAGGAATAACAAATGCTGCTTTGTGTCCCCTGAAAATTACAGCTGAAGAAATGGAATTTTCAGTCTTACAGCAGGAAATTAAAAACAATAGTCCAGGATTCTGGGATCCAAATGACTTTCTTTCTCAAGTAACTAATTTTAAAGGTCACAGCTGAGTTCTAAAAATGTATGCAAGTTAATTTTGTTTACTTTTTAAAAGCTTTCCTGTCTAAAGTTTTGTATTATCCACTTTAGATGTATTTTTTAATTCCAATCCCCAATTTAAAACATAATTGATGTTAGTAAGTGAAAAGTTAAGCCACAGATGAAGGGCAATATTTCCCTAATAATATTTGTATGTAGAATATATGAAAAACTGTTGATTCAATAATAAGACTAATAAACCAATTAAAATAGAGCAAAAAAAAGGAAAACAAAATGGGCATAGAAGATAAATAAATAGCTAATCAGTCCATAAAATAATGTTCAGTACCATTGAATATCAGGGAAATACAAATTAAAGCTAAAATGAGATCTTCCTACACACCCACTAGGATTGCTGAAATTCAAAGGAAAGACCACATGGAGTGTTGGTAAGGATATTCAGGAACTACAACTTTCCTGCTAGTAAGATACAAAATCATGCAGCTACTTTAAAAACTGCTTAGCAGTTCCTTAAATTACTATACACATACTTATCACACACTCCATTCGGTCTCCTCCTGGGAGATCTGTTTTAAAATGGGGTGGTTCCCTAACTCTTACCTCCTCATCCCTGCCAACCTGGTTCACTCAGGTGGTATGGGGGTGTGGAGAGCCTGGGCAACTGCATGTGGGTTTAATGCTGATGTTCTGGGTGCCCCAAACAGAGCATTTTCTATTTATAGCATGATAATTCAGTACAGTTACTACTTCTCAGGTACATCAACTCGCTCCATGCCTAGCAGGTACTCAGCAAAGGGAATTTATTGATCTGTTTGACAGCTCCATAAACTCAAACCTCTCCAATGTTTGCTCTATAGTCTCTGTGTTTGAATTCTACATTCTGTGATCCTTGCTATCATCCTACCCTTAATCTAATTTTATTAAAAGCTATTGGTATGGGAGCCCATCTTGGCCAACCATGTTGGTCATTTCATTTTATAAACCCAGTAGCTTCACTTACTGGTTTTGGATTTTAGGAACGCCAGCAGCAGACAGGATTTCTGAATAAGGAAGGAGAGGTCAGGGGACACAATAGCTGAAATGTAAACACATGCGCACACTCACAGAGAGATGGAGCCTTTTGGGTTTTGTTTCTACATTTTATCCACGAAGCCCAGAGCTCTTCTAGATAAAATGCTGGCATTTGGCAACACCCTGGACAGCCATGCACCTCCCCCTTTGGCATCCCTTTGTCCACCAGATGCTGCTTCTCTCTGCCCAACTGAAACTCACCCCGTGTTGGTGAGAGGGGGACTCCCAGAACCCAGTGCCAGGGCCAGCCTCCCCCTTGGGGCATGGCAGGGTCAACTTTCACTGCAGATGATGGGTATAGACCAACCGGAGGCGCTGACTTTCCAACTGAGGTAAGGAGTGTGTCAGTGACATGAAATCAGTCGAGGCCTCTGGGGTTGCTTCCACTGGGTGGAAGCTAAAAGAAGCCTGCAAATGTCTAGGCACCAGTACAAGATTCATTTAACTCAGCTAGTGCAGTTGACAGTTTGAATAGTTTGAAGCTCCTCCAGTGAAAACCCAGCCCTATCAGGCACAATTGAAAAGAAAAAAGTGAGAGAGGACACACAGAGGTAATTTTAAGGCCAGGATAACCAAACAGGCTGTTTCCATTTGTAAACAGGCTAATTTATGTTTCCAGGAGAACCTGGCAGCTACTCCAGCAGTTTTAACAATGCATTGCTCCACCGTGTTTATCAAATATTTAAACATCCCATTTTTATTGAACTGTAACATCTTTTGAATGTATGAGCGAGAGAAGAAGGATGACTTTTCTTTCTTATGGCAAGAATACAGTGGCCACTCTGCTCATCATCTGTTCCCATCTGAATAATAAAGTCACATTTGGATTCTCAAATTTCGTAGAAAAATAAATCATTCTCCATCTTCCATAAATACATATTATCTAAGTCCAGAAATTGATTGATCCATCACAACATTAATTGATCAGCATAGCATCTGTCTGTCCATTCATTTGTCTGAGAGAGAAGCAGGTGACATATAATTAGTTCCATAATGGAATAACACTTTCCCTCTAATTAGCAAAGCCATGGATGTGAAAGGAAGGGTCTATTTCTTAAAGGCAAGTAAATGTTTATTATTTCATTGACCAACTCTACCAAATCAGTTCAGGGAACCAAATATCTCCTGTTTAAAGTGAGAACCGCTTGTCAAAAATATCCAGTTTGAATGTGGCACATGTGACAGCCTGTGAAGCTCCGTTGCAAAAGTCTGCAGCTCCAGTAAACTAAACCAATGACCGGACCACCTTGCTCATTATGATGGACAGTAATCAGTGTCCTAATAAAGCGATTGGAGCTGAAATCATATTTGCATTCACAGCAGCAATGGAATAACGAGGAAGCCGTAGAGATGAATCTACATATTCATTTTTCTTCCCTACAATACACAAACCTTGCTTTCTCACTTTCTCCCTGTATGAGAGTCAACACAATGTTTGATGCACTGAAATACAGCGGCAAATCATGTTTGACGAAGTAGATGGCTTCTGCCGCCAGAGCGTTCCACTCACTGGGGACAAGCAGATGGTTTGTGAGGGGCTTAAGTAAGAAGGCAGAATCATAACTCCAAGTCCAGAGGTCGGGAATTTATTTTCATGGTGTCAAAAGCATATTTTAATGCTGTAATGTGTATTCTGGTTCCTGCTCGCTGACTGGGTGGGTGGGGGTGCTGCTTGTTACAGAGATAACTGGGCTTCTATGACACAGAGTTTGGGTCAAGAATTAAAAGTTTTGAAGATTTACATTTTTTCTCCAGCATTGACCTTTTGGCTTTATTCTGTAATTAAGCAAAGACATGGCAGCAAAAGGGAATATTATGGGCCTGACATATCCCCAGGGCGTTATGAGAGACCAGATACAGTTAAGCTATCTCAAGACAACCATGTTCTCTGGAGTTACTTTATTGCTATTATAAAAAATCTTTATTATGGGAAAAATATGTATTTTTATGCCAGAAGAGGATGAAGATGACAGGCTGTTGAATGGTAGTTTCAGCTGAGGTTCGTGCCCACAGAGATTGTAAAACACCCAAGACTAGGGGAGGCCTCCTGACAGACTCTTAAGAAACCTGAAGGGGTATATTAATCTTTGTGAAATGCTTAGTTGGAACAAGTTACCATTAAGTGGCACTTTCTAGTTATCAAGATATTTTATGAAACTGAAAGAAGTCCTATTACACTTGCTAACAGGGCCAACTTTGGGGGTGTGGCTAATGCAATCATCTCTTTCTAGGTCATCTGCTCCCTCAGAATCTTGAGATCCTGACTCCCCAGGGATGCTATATCGCTTAGCCGGGCCCTTCTGCCAACACTTCCATGGGAGTTCACTTTCTTTATCAAGGAAAAGAAATCCATGAATTGAAGGGCTGGTCTTTCCTTCCCATTGAAAATCTGGCATGTTCCAACCTGATTTTGATTGTTTTTAAAGCAAATAAACTGCCCTCTCTGCTCAAAAAAAAAAAAAAGAAAAGAAAAGAAAAGAAAAGTCACCATCACATAAATGGCTCACACTCCCTCCATCAATGTTACCAAGATTAGGTCCTTTTTTTAAAAGTATTGCTCCTTCGATCTTTCATCGGGAGGTACCTTTGCTACCAAGAAAAGTTAGTATATGTACTTGTGTATCTTACCTTTGTGTTTTTTATTTATATATCTCATTCCCACTGAATTTCAGGGGAATGTGAGGTGGCTCTTGCATTTTTCTCCTGGCTTTTCCTGGTGGATTCTCTAGGAGCTGACTTCCTGAGTTCTCCTGTCCCTCTGGGGTCCAGAACAGATAGAATTATTTCCCTTCTACCATGGGAGGGGGAGTTGAGTTGGGATCCCCACCCACACTTTCTGTCCTGATGGGGAAATGGGTCACTGTTACCGATGCCGCCTGCAGAAGCAGGGACACATTAGCATCTTTGGCAAAAGGGCTGTGGTCTCACCTGGTCTATTCCACATCAGAGGGAGCCAAGGCCCCATGTTCTGGAGGAGGTGCTCACAGAAGAGAAGGCAGGGCCATTGTCCCTTGTGTGGTCTAGCACCAACTTGAGAGCCAGCCCTATAAGGGGTGAGTTCTGGAGCCACACCTGTGGCTATTGGACTAACCATTTCTGCCTGCTTCAGAAAGCAGAATCCAGAACAACTCCAAAAGAAAACCCCGCAAACAAAAAAGTCTTTCTATGGAAAGAAAGACTGAGGCTAGTTTTGTTTGTGTAGTTGGTTTTGGGATCTTTTTAATCCTTACTTGAGGATATGTTCTTATTGATTTTAGAAAAAGAGAAAGGGGGGCGGGACATTGACGTGAGAGAGAAACATTCATCAGTTGCTTCCCACACTCATCCCAAACGGGATGGAACCTGCAACCCAGGTGTGTGTCCTGACCAAGAATCGAACCTGCTACCTTTTGGTGTGTAGGATGACATTCCAACCAAGGGAGCCACCCGGCCAAGGCAGAGGCTAGTTTTTCTTTCAATAGTTATTTTATCACATTGCTCAACAGACCCACATGAGCAAGTCAGCTGCTCCCCTTGCACTGCAGTTGGCATCTAAGAATGGGGGGGGAGGGGCTCCAAGGGGCCTCCAATCCCTCCTCTCTCACGGTTGCCCTCAGGACCTCATCGCTCAACATTAGTGTGCGCTTCAGCCCTCTGGGCCTGGGTTCCGGCCCACTTTTCAGCTATTTTTTCAGTACAAAAGAACTGAATTCCAAGGATTTGCAGTGGTGCCTTGGGTCACAATGGGATTTCACTAGTTGCTCTAACAAGTTATCTGCGTAGAGCCTATATGGGGTGTTGCTCAGTGACAGGCGGTGGGGAGCTACCAGAGGACACAGAGACCTTGCTTCTGTCCGGGTGCATGTTCCTGTCCCCCTCGGACCCTACAAAGTACAAAGCTGAGGGTAACATTTGGTGCCACGTTTGGGCACCGGCAAGAGAAGTTGCAGGTGGACCTAGAGAGAGATGGTGCTAGAAGGGACTTGGGTGAAGAGGCAAGGAACAGATTTGTAAATTAGGGAAAACTTTGTGGCTAATTTCATGCTCTGGGGCTTAGATATTCACATTCCTTATTGCAGAATGCTTTTGCGGGGTCCCCGTCTCCTAGTGAGAATGTCACTTTCGTTTTCTGCTTACTGTGTTCTCATTTGGACAGAGTGTGTCTCATGGTGCAGAGTTTGCTGGCTCCATCCTTAGGAAAGATGCTCAGAGTATATGTATCACAGTCATGCGCAGATCTCTCCTTCTGCTGTGAAGGCAGAGGAATCCCGGGGGACCGCTATCACCGAATGTCCCCAAAGCACAGCTGTCAAGTACATAGATTCAAACTTTCACCATTTCATTTCATCAATCTTCGGAGCTTATTGAGTTACTGGTGTGTTTCTTCTCTTCCGAAATGCTGTGCGCTCTCCCTGTGGTGCTCTTTTACTCGGAAGACCCCGATGCAGGCCACCCGGGAGTCAGGGGGAAAAGCCTTCCTGTGACGAACCAGTGTGAGCAATGTAAGGGAAATGAGATACAAAGCTGACAGAAAAGCAAGTTCTAGTTTTCCTACTTCTAAAGGACCGTATCACACAGATTTACAATAATAGAAAGTATCTGGTCTCTCTGCACGTGGCAGCGGAAAGTGACTGCCAGCCACGAGGCAGCGGAGCAGGGGACTGGGTGTGCTGCACACCACCAGAAATGGGAGCTACGCAGCTACAGTGGAGTGCTTGGCCCTTAGCAACAAAATGGACCAAAGTAACTTACTAATTGGCATTGTGACTCAAGGTTTGAATGGAAATATCCAAGAAACCATAAGGCAAACATGTACCCCAACTGTTATTTCCTGTTATCACCAGCCTTTTCTGATTTCTTTTTTCTTTCTTTTCTTTTCTTTTTTAATGCTGCTGACAACTCACAGAAAGTAGAATTTGCGTGAGGTAGGTAATGAGTAGCATCTGTAGAGGAAACTTCTTGGTAATTGAAGAAGTACCCAAAGACCGACTGGATCATCTTAGAAAGAAATACGATTGACATTAATCGCGCACACACACACACACACACATACACACCATTAAACACACGTGCCAGTTTTTTTCCTGACTAATGGCTATTCCAAAGAACTTTGTTTAGATCAGATTGTTGACTTGGGCTTCCCAGCTGATTCCCACTGTAGGTGATGCTATGGCACCTAATTAAGACCCATGGTTCAGCAGCTCCAGCAGGAAAAAGATTATAATTCCTTGCACTTGGCAACGGTCTGTTACGAAGGATCCTGGATCTCCCAATTTATCTGGCCACAGGGAGCTCTAGAAAAGAAGCATTCTCCTTTCCACCTCTTGTAGTTAGCAAGTGTCCAGGTTTTTTGTGTGTGTTTTTTAAGGTTTTTGCCTGCGAGTTCAGGACTTAAAAGGCATGTCCATTTCAGATGAAAACTGCGTCTACACTGCAGCGGCTTAGGTGACAGGATTCTAACTGGTTTCCGATTCAGAACATTAGTTTGCCAACTGCTGTTTTTTCTTGTTCTTTAGTTTGTTTTACACACACACACACACACACACACAGACATGGGAATGTAGTAAAACTGCTAAAATTGCTGAAGAAGTAGGAAAGTATGCTTGGGTGTTTGACTCTTGACACCATATTTAAAATACTAAGGGTAATAATCATAAACAGCAGCTGTGTTCCTGATTTAGTTTTACTGTCATTAAAATTCCGTGGCAATGTTTACCATTCATGCTTCCTTAAGAAACTGTATTGCTTCCTCTCTCTGAGCCCCCGTGAAGAACTGGGAGGGGGGGTATAAATATTGCTGGACTTGTAGAGGCAAACATGCCCCAGCAGGCTGGAGGCCGCCAGGAGTCTGGTCTCGCTGGCCGCCACGGGCCCTCCTGCCCACCCTCGGGCCCACCCTCGTGCGGCGTCGGTTGTCGGAGTCCAGACCCAGTCGCCGGCGCTCCCCGGGGAGTCAGGACCTCGCGCTCCCTCCAGGATGGGACAGGATATGACAGCCCGGTTTGTGCACCAGCATCCTTAATATTTCCTTCCTTTCAGAAGCAAATAGAGCGTTCCCTTATCTGAATGCTAATTTCCTAGTTAAAAACCCTCCCTTGCTGACAAGGGACTGAAAGAGTTTTAAATCACAGATGTAGAGTATCAAATGCAATAATGCTCTTGCAATAGTGCATTGAAGCCTCAATTAATTAACCCTTGGGCTAAGTAGGCAGGTACACGGCAGTGGCCGCAGGCGGTGGATGGATGAGATTTAAATGTGCATCTCATTTCCCCAGCACGGAGCATGCTGCTTGGTTCAGAAAGGAGTCATTTTGCACACTCGCCTCATTTACTCGCCGCTTTAATCCTCCTAATTCCACCTGAGATCGGGGGAGAATTGAAAAGGAAGGCGAGGAGCCGGGGCTGCGGGCTGGGCTTTTGTGCGCTGGTCCCCCGGGGCGGCCCGCGCAGGGCCTCTCGCGGGCTCCGGCCTCCCAGCGGGCGGGCGGCGGTGGGGAACCTGCTTGGCGAGACCCCGGCGGGCGGGGCGGTTTTCCCGGTCTCAGGGGGTGCGGGCAGCTTTGCGGAGGGTGCCAGGGCCGAGCCCACCCTCCCCACGGTCGGGGTCCCCCCGCCAGGCCGCGGTCTGCGCCGGACGCACCAGGGCGCTGGGCGCTGGGCACCGGGGCTGGCGAGCCCGCGAGGCTGCAGCAGCGACGCCCCGCGGGCGGGCGGACGCGCGGGTCCCGCGGCCTTCGGAGCCCAGCCGCCCGGCTCCCGCGCCGGCCCGCGCCGACTCGGTGTCCCTCTCCCACCCCGTCCTCTCCGCGCGCTTTGCCATTTGCGGACCCTCCTGCACCTCCGAACAGTCCCCCACGCCGGGTACCACGGGGAGGAAGCCGTGCGCGCCGGGGGCTTGGGGAAATGGCTGCGCTAATGCGCGGGATGCGGACGGCGTGATTGATGGGCGGTTTTAACGGTGGGCTATGATTAGGGGGCTGGTGGTAAGTGCATTAGATGTCTAAGTGTGGCAATAGAGTAAATAGGCGTTTTATTTATCGCAGTGCCAGGGGCCTCTTAGCGGAAGAGCGCTTCTCCAAATTGAAATATAGCAGAGTTTACACTCCTGATTAGGGCTTCAAGCGCGCAGCCCAAGGCTATCAGCTAAGCAGAAACAACGCTCGCTGACACCTAATTGTCACTGGATTAATGTGCAAACAGGGACGGCGAACGGCAACAACAAATAACCTCGTGTCAGAGCCGTTGGTGGCAATGTCCACTCGCAGTGACTTGGGGCCAAATTGGAGTTTATATGTCAAAATGGGCTCAGATCAATGTGCCGGCTCCTCCTGCAAAGGGCCGGATGCAGCCCTGGCAGTGGTGATCTATGGGGGGTGGGGTGCGGGGAGCGGCGCTATTATGTGCTGGGGAGTGGAGGGGGCGCAGGCAGGCGGAGGAGGTGAAATGCATTTCCATTAAATTTTTGTTTACGCTCCCGAATTCACAGCGATTAAGCTGAATTTATGTGAATCAGGTCTTTCTCTCCAGGATCTTGTGACTTTCGCCTGTGTCTCCATATAAAATTTAATCACCCTGTTTGTGAATCACATCATTCCCACAACAGCAGATTCAATCTGGGTTGCCACCTGTCTGGCTTTGGACAGGAGCAACTGAATTGGGCAGCTGGGTTCCAGCTTTTCATGGGGCTGCTGGTTGGTTGGCTGGCTGTTGGGTAACCGAGTTTGCCCTGGGGTTTTCCAGAGCAAGAGCTAGATGTGGCTGAAGGAGCAAAAGGGGACAGACAGCCTTTCCATATTCCCTAGGTACCCCCCCCTCCCTTCTGTAAGTGGCCAGATTGGTGGCAGTCCTATGTTAAAAAAACACAAAAATGCATAACAGTCCAAAGCAAATGGTGGAATAGATTCCCATCCAAGTTCTTATGCTCACTCATTTTTCTTCCACAATTAGCCGTTCAGGGAGGGAAAAAGTCACAAATACATGAATTATGTTGCTAAATGTATTTCTAAAGTTCTTAAGTTTTATTGAGCATGAAAGTTGGTCTTTCCCTGTGTTAAGGACTGAAGAAGCTATAGAACTAGCTAGTAGCTCAATGGTGCAAAGTCTTATGATTTAAACTTGACATTTGCAATTTTTTGCCGTAAAATATTACTTTCTTTATTTCAAGACTTTAGTTGAAAACCTCGTAATTCCTTTTAAGCTCCATTTGATTGTCAATTGCACAACTCTCTCTAAAGCTTAGGGCTTATGATTTTCATACACACATGATTTACGCTTTTTGTGTCACAATCTAATGTACTTTGGTACAGCTCCTACTTATTTCTCTTGCATCATGAAAGCCTTCCCTTTTAGAGGCTGGGATTTTTATAGTGAAGCAATGAAAGAGTTGTGACCTGGCTGTAGAACTCCTTGGATTGTCTGAAATTACTGATTTCACTGCCATAGCCAGCCTTCTGTGCCATTCCATTTAATGTATTTTCAGAAAATGGCGATCTGGCTATCTGCATATTTGGATAATAGAATGAAATACATTTTCACTATTGAAAATTTCAATAGCTGGCCACAGAAAGCCCATTCATTGTCAAATATAGGGAGAAGGATAGCAGAACATGTTCTGGAAGTTGCAAACACTGAAATTTCTTTTCATCTTTTTGCTCTCAGAAAATCATGAAGCTGGATCTGCAATGGGGAAATCCCAGCTTCATCTGACTAACAACATGCTGGTGAATTTGATGTATTTTTAATCCAGCTGTAGAACTCTAAATCCATCCAAGCTGCTGGCTAGAGCGTTAAATTTAAGCTAATCATTCTCATTAGCATAATAATACTTAACCAAAATAGCACAAGTAGATATTAAGTTTTCTGGAAAAAAAATAATATATGTTGTTATGATAAGATTGGAATTCACACAGGAAACATTTTGTTCACCCTAATTATTGCACTTTGTAGATCTTACTTTGTAGACACCTAAAACTGGAAGGAAATTTAGAGGTCATCAATTATAGAAGAGAAAGGAGAATTTGGTAGGTTGTTGAGTAATTCTGCTGAAGAGTTATAGATTGATTTGTACATGAATCACTCTTGGAGTTTCTGTGATGATTTTGGGGGTGCAAACTTCAGGATGTGTCTGAGTTATTAAGTCTCTAGCACATTGGTGTGGCTAGGTTTTAAGAGAATTGAGTAAGATGAAATTATGTCAACCAAGAAAAAAGGAGTCCCCCAGAATTTCAGCTATGGCTATTTAAATCGAGATCTAATCTGGAATGTCTGGCAATATGGTCAGGCTCTGGGAGTTATTTAGTGACTCTGGAAAGTATATTCACTTTAAGGAAACTGCTGAAAACTAGGAGGGGACCACCAATGGGGCTGTAAGCTTGGAGTCTGAATTAAGATGTATACTGGCCTGGTTCATACCACCCCCCTCCCCACTTCCACCTTGAGTTCTTGAGAATTTTAAAACCAGTTATCATCAAAAGAACTGGTACTAGGTATATGACTGGGCACTTTTATACAATAAACTGATTAAACTCTATTCTAATTTCATAGACTGAAATGATGACACAGAGCTCTATGAAAGGAAGAGAGGGAAGCTATTCAGGAATTATCCCCATGAAAGGAGTATCCTTTGCTCTGGGTTGAAACATCCTGGAAGCATTTTGACAGTAACCAAACATTTGGAAGAGAAGGGCCAGGTGCTGAAGGGAGAAGAGTGCTGCTGTGTGAAGGGTGGGAGGCAGGGGTTATGAACGGTCTAGGCCTAGTGGGGTGACCTGGGGTGAGTCACTGTTCAACAGCCACACCTTGTGGAACTAGGCACCCCTCAAGGTGAGCCCTCAAAGTCAGGATCCAACACGCTTCCCCAGGAGTCCTCCTGAACTCTGAAGTTTAAAATGCTTGGACTTACACATTTTCTTGTGAATGTGAGGTTTTAAATCACCGACGCTTTGCAATTGGAGCTCTAATACTACAGTCTGAGGAAAAGACTTGAAGAGACCCTGATGACTGATTTGAAAGACGCCATCAGACCACAGGAGCACTTCATTAGGCAAACTCTTCAAGGGCTTTCTTCTTAAAAGCACGTGCCCATGGCCGCTTAGGTGCTTGTCACTATTTGCTTTGAAGGTCCTCTCTCTACCACAATACTTCTCTCTGATTAACAAAGTACAGTTTTGAATGAAAAATACTCTAAGCTATCCTCTCCGTAATTTTTTCATTTATTTAAATTACTGTCTTTAATTGTCGTATATTTCAGCAATATCATGAATTTGCGTATATAGGTAGTAACCATTATTTTTTGCCATTTTCACCTTCTGAAATAAAATGAAAACCCAAAATATCTCAAATCAATTTTCTTTCAGGATTGTGCAAGGAGCCCTGTTCTTTAATGTGATGAAAAATGCATCTATGTATTGTCCTTATACTTAAACAATTAAGGGCAGATAAGGTATGCCGCATTCCAAACATGGCTGCTATTCTTTGGCAAGCAATTTTTAGAAATCACTTTTTTCCATCCTTGGTACTGGAGAGCTAATTCCATTGTCCGGGTAGAACTGGATTTTAGAATCCAATAGCCATTTCTGGTATGAGGCCTACCGGAAATCAGACTCGGTGTGTATCAGCTGGTGTTTCTGCATCATCTAAATGAAAGGAAAAGTGTGTGGAAAACATTAAGCAACTCTTTCCTCCACGTCTGATGTTGCTCGTGAAGGAACAATATATTGCCCACTTTCTGTATACTCTTTGTAAGGTGGGATTTTTTTTCTTCTTACCTGAGGGAAGTTTTTCTAAAAGCGCGTCTTTTTAATGGTATTCTTTTCCCTTCCCACTCAGGACTATTGATTGAGTGGACACGGCACACTGTAGCTGCTCTGACTGCCAGCAGCAGAGCTGCCCGTGATTGATTTTATATAGCACCTTTTATACGTGAGAATCCAAAAGCACTTAAAGCAGTGAGAGAGCTTGATGCTGATCGTGATGGCGTAGGCTAACGCCGGCGATGGCAGGAACCCACGGCAGCTCACATTGTTTCAGATTCTTGATCTCTCCAGAGGGCGCGTTGGCCAGGTCACCCCATTTTCTGGTCTCCCTAGGACCTTACACTGGAAAGGATACTTAGCCATCTTCTGAGACACCCCTGAGCCATCTCACTGACCAGACCTAAACCACTCAAGACAGAGGAGAGAGGCCATCATCATAGGTGGCTACAGAAAGAGGTCCTTATTCTATAGGCCTCTGTTTCCTCAGTGAGTCAAAGAGGGGTTGGATTGGTGGGGACATCTAGTCAGAAGTTCTAAGACTCTCCGATTTCATGAGTATTTCTTGAGCCTTGAGTGGGTGCCCAGCGATGTATTAGGCCTCTGCTCTGGAGAGGGAAGACTCTTTGGCTGACTTTAGTCCTGGGTAAGTACAAAGAGAACAAGAGGGCACCTCTGGAAATGCACAGTGGATCTGACCTCAGAAGGAGAGTACATCATCACTCACTTCTTTAGTTCCTAGCACAGCGCTTAGCACGTATTAAGCCCTCAGTGAATGTTTGTTGAGTGAAAACACACAAATGCAAAGTGTCTTTTGGTGTCAGAGGAAGGAAAATTTAAATCCAGAATGATGGTATTCACTGCCTCGTACTGTCTACCTTAGCAGTGAGCATGCAAAGTGAGCCAGCCATGTCCCCATAGAAACAGCGACAGTGGAACAGAAATAATGCCTCGTGCTTTCTCTCCCCTGATTCCTGAAGCAAGAAGCCAACTGTGCTTGCTTTACTTGCAGATTGAAGGACAGGGCGAAGGAGAAAGCTGGCGGACATTAGGCTCCGAAGGAGAGCTATTGAGTGACTAAGGAGAGGACATTGTCTCCGCCTTGTGCAGGTTTAGGAATAGCAAGGAGACGGCCACTGAAGGAACAAAAAGCAAGTTACAATATTCTTCCAAAGCAGTGGCGGTCTCCAAGGAGGCTGTTCGGGAAGAGTTAGTAAGATGTTCCTTGTGGTTCTGGATGGACTGTTACCCTGGTGTCTGTGTTTCATTACACAGCTGACCACCCAGTTAGCTTGTTCAAAAGAGACAAGGAATGTCTAAGATAAAATAGGTGTGTGCATTCCTCCTTACATGCGCTTCCTTTTCTTCATTGACAGTCATTTTCAAGCAAATAACTGTTGCCTTATACAGTGTATGAGATCTTGTTATCTCATTTGTTCTTCAAATAGCTCCAGGAGGCTGATGATACTATTATGCCCATTTTACAGACAAGGAAGCTGAGGCCAGAGAGAATAAGTGACTTGCCCAGGGTCACACAACTAGCAAATGATAGAGCTTAAATTCAAACCCAAGTTACTAAATGCTACTCACTGCCCACTGGGCCTTGCTGTCTCAAAGTGAAAAAAATAAATCCTGCTTGGAAAAAGAAACTTTATTTTTATGGCATGCCAATACCTGCAGGATTACGTTGTGAATATTTATAGTTTATTTTTTAGTTCAAACCACACAGCTGGCTGCTTACTACCCTAAGCTATCAGCTAAAGCGTACTTCACAGGCCTCTCCTTTTAGGAACAAATAAACACCTATCATGTTCACCTGTAAGGTTCATGGCTGTGTATTGACACCACTTGAGGGATATTTTCCCTCAGCACCTCAATAACTTGACCTCTGAGATGAGAAGACTGGGCTGAACCAGTGTGCTCTCAGACCCCTTTTAGCACCAAGAGCCTGGGAGTCTGAGTTGATGATGGCTGGTGACCTCTAGCTAAAGAACAGAGGCAGGACTGGAGTGGGGTGGCTGCAACTTCAAACCCACACCAACTTACTGAGAGCTGATGGTGGCAGGCACTGTGCTCAAAGCTGACACAACAGGACTATGGTGTCTAGTGAAGCCTTGAGGACTATGGTGTCTAGTGAAGCCTCTCAAACGAGCCACCAATCTGTGCAGTTGTTGCTCACGTGTTTGCCTTTCATTGAAGAATCCTAAGATGTGTTGCTTGCACACAGAGGAGTAATGTAAAGAGCATTTATATGTGACTAGTCCTTCTTTAAATCCACTGTGGAAAAAAAGCTCTACTTTAATGGAGGAGACCTGAAAACAGCAACGACGTTGTGTTGTAGTCTTGGAGGCTGCAAAGAAAAGCTATTCCAGACTTCCAGAGGAAACATGCCTTGAAAGTCCAACCTGAGGGTGGGTGGGGCCTCGTGTGTCTGGTGGACATGAATGAGCTGGAGAAGAACCTGCTTAAGAGAACCAGGGCCACCTCGCGGGGGCTCAGGGAGTATGAGTCACATGGCGGTCCTTTGGGAGGAAAGCCTGTCGCAGCCACATGGAGTCTTTGCAAGGCCAAAGGAGAGAGAGTTGTTCCCTTGGAGAGAGTGGCATTTAGGAAAGCTGAAAATTGCTTCAGTAATATTGCATGTGGGAATCTTGGTAACCAAAAAGAAATGCAATAAGCCTCTCAGTTTGAAGGCTTCTTCAATATTTTACAAATCACACAATCATCTCCAGCTTTTGGCACAAAGAAAAATCCACATGATACAGCTTATGGAACATTAGCGATATAAAATAAGCTACATCGGCCGAATACCAATGAAATGATCCTACCTGCTGCCGGTGTTCTCGGCAATGGGAGGCAGAAGGTCCATTTTTTTTTTGCCTGTTAAAAATGGAAATGGGTGCTTGGGTATTCCGGGAAGTTCTTCGGGTTCATTAACAAGGTCAAAATCAATGTTATTCTACTGTTTGGAATCATTTTTGGCGGAACGATGAAAAGAAACCATTGTAGAAGTAGTCTTAATATAATCATTTTCTTTTCATTGTTCTTTATGGGAAAATAATTTGGCCCGAAATTTAGTGGTCCCATCAGGGAGGTGATAGCTTTAAAAAGGTGGTCTGAAGGACAGGTTTTACTGTACTTTAATAGGCTTATAGATTAATATAAATCTTAATATTCATGATCTTTACCATTTCTTTTCTCAATATCTGCTCCATCTATACATCTATTTATAATGTATGTTTCAAACACAAGATACACTGGATTTTTATTGAATATACTGATGGTGCTACAGGGACAGCCACTTGACCTAGTTTAAAAAAAGAAAGAAAGAGGCAAGAGGTCAAACATATGGATAGTCTGCTGCTAAAAACAGGTTTCTGCAGGGAACACCAAGACCTGAGAACAGGGCTGGGCTTGCAGGTTTACCATGTGCTATTATTTGTGTAAATAATAAATAAATATGTGCACCCCGGGGTGCCAAGTGTGAGCCACAGATGATCATGATGCACTAGGGGCTTATCACTTGAAAGCTGGTTTTTCTAACAAAGCCATGGAACATGTTCTACCTGTACATGCTCACAATGATAATTCAATATGAAATTTATTTATTGGATGGAGAAAAAATATGTAGATATGCATTATGTGACATGAATAAAGAATACAACTTTATTTTTATCTGGTTATTTAAGGGAGAAATATCTAACTGATTTCGGTTATATTTTGACTAAGATTTCTGGTTTGCCTTTCAGCTTATATCATAAATATTGAAGGAATTAATGAATTGTGTGTGTGTGTGCATTTGCGTGTGTATGTAAATTGCTATGTTATATAAAAAGATGTATATTGTAAAAGTATTACATTCTCAATAAAATACAAAATTTTAGGGGGGGGGGAAGCTCATATTTCCACCATCCAGAGATAATTATGTTAACATTTGTCTCCTCTGTACTGTTTTACACAGTTTAGAGCATCCTAGGTGTATAAAATTGAATATGGATGTATTAAATTCCATTGTATGATGCCATAATTTACCTCCCTGATGCTCAGGTGGTTTCTAGTTTTTTTCCTATTATAAATACAGAAGGTAAACATCTTTTTACCTACATCTTTGTTTGCATTTCAGGTGATCTCCCCAGGAACTAGTCAGAGAGATGAGATTAATGGGTTAAATGAAGTGAGCATCTTTAGGCTTTTGCTGCATGTTACCACATTACTTTTCACAAAGCATGGGCCAATTTAGAGTCCAAACTTATTTTAATGAAATTTGATGTATTTTGCCCACATTGTGTAACAAAGCAGTTGCAGATTCCCAAAGCAGAGATCTGATGCGACTCGTGGTGGACCTGGTGTCCTGGTTGCTCAGAACACGCTGCAGGGAAGGGCTTCCAGGCCTGGCCGTGTGCCGTGTGCATCTGCTGGTTCTGGTGCACTCACATGGAGGTTTGCTTCCTTCTAAAATGCATATGGTCTTCCTAAGTAGTATCTAACATTGAAAACATTAATATTTTTAAAAGAGAAGATAACTTGAATATCTGCTATGCATTTTCCACCTTTTTTTTTTTTTTGTAATGAGAAGAAACCCTGAGGTTTATTATTAGGAAAATGGGACTGTCGAAGTATTTATACTGCCTTACCCACCCAGCTCCCAGTTTTGTTGGTTTTAAATATTTTGTCCCCAGGACCTGTCCTCTGAGGGGTTTGGTTATGTGTCCAATGCTGCAAGCCTGTTGCTGTCGGCAAGGACGGGCTTTGCGTGCTGGGACGTGTGTGCAGGCTGGGCAGTGGGCAGCGGAGAACAGTCCCTGCAGTGCAGCTCCTCCCTGGAGACGCTGTCTCTGCGCACAGTGGGTTCCCAACATAGACTGTCTGATGGCGATGTGTTTACTGTGCTTGAAACTGTCTAAATCTGAGGTGTCATTTAAATACATCCGTTACACCAAGACTCAAGAGTTTGGCATGTTTGCGTACCCATTTCACGGAGTTTCTTTACTTTCTGATTGGCAGCCAAACCCCGTTTCTTTAAAGCAAAAATAGATGCTGAAAATAGGCATCTTTTTCTTTTTTTGGTTCCCTTGGCCAGACTTTGACTTTTCACAAGAGGAAGGAAGGAATGAAAGTTTTTAAGTCCAAGAGAATTACCTTCTCAGAACTTGGCCCAGCTTTGACCATGCCTGTTAGTCCGTGCTGGCTGCTTTTCCCCGAAGGGAAGCCCTGAGAAAATCAGGAGCCCGAGGACCTAGCAAGAGGATCTGAAGGGAACTAAGCATCCTTAAACGATGCTTCTTTGTCCAGAGACTCCTATATGGTACATTAGTGACCTTTATTTTATTTGAAGTAGAACCTCTCACCATATTTCAAAGTGGCTTACAACTCGGTATAAAATACAACTCCTTTACCGGGAGATGGTGGGATACAAACAGGAGGAGCACAAATATTAATACAGCCCTCACCGTGCAGGCCTCACAGAAGATGTTTGCTAAGTTTGGTGATATATAAAAATAGAGTTAGCTACCAACTTTACTGTCATTTTGGAAAACTGCACAAACCAATAGATGTAAGTGAATAATTTTACATATAGTTAGTGTCTTTTTTGATTAAGCGAGTCTTTTAAAGAACATATTAATTATGCATTTTATGTATCCTATGTGGGTAAAGAGCTCTGTGAATAGAGACCTGCCAGTTGTTTGGTTAAAATAACAGAGAATGCAGCTGTGATTTAAAAAAATAAAAATGGTTGCAGCACAACTAGAAGAGCTTTTTAAATTTTTTAACGGGCGGGATCAGCGTTAACGTTTAATTTCGCAAATGTAGGATTTTTGAAAGGAAGCGCATTAGGCCACAGGAATATATGGGACACAGTACAGTGAAAGCTGTGATTTGCTCAAACGTTTCTGGCTGAGGCGCTGCAATTTAGTGGCAGGTATGTGTGGGAAAGTGGCCATTGAAACCAGCCGGGAAGGCAGACACCAAAGGAGAGGTGTTGTGTGTTTGTGTGTTTTTGCATTATGGCTGGAATTGGAAACCCCACCTCTTTCCGCATTTAAACTGCTTAGGCCTATAAAACCCCAAGCAACCCCCACCCCCCACCCTCATAGATTAAAATTTACATTTGAAGGACATAGTTTAAGGATCAAACTACAGTTAGTCTTTGCCTCTTGGGAACAACATGGAATATTTTCATATTGTATATGAAATATAAGTTTCTATATAGATCTACGTAGGAATATGTCCTATTTCCTGCCCAGGAAAGCACTCTGTGGAAATGCTGAAGCTGTTTGACTTTTCAGGGTGTGGTGGGCAGGCCCCATCTGTGCTCCCAGCTTTGTGGTCTCCCCCAGGCTGCCGGTGGCAGCTTTGAATGTTGCAGCTTCACAAAATCTGCATGAAAATTGGGAATTGTCAGAGTAATTGGCCATTTACTGACTCACTCTCTATGCCTTTTTTTTGTGTTGATCAATAAAAACTTAAATCCTTTACCCAGTTTAGTAACAACCTATTCTAAAGCATTATATTCCCCCTAATCTTTGCGAGTTCTGGTTTTACAGTTATCCATTTCCAATGATATTCATTTTAAAAGGTTAACAAACGGGAAACTAAACCAACCATACAAATAACAGCCCAAAGAACACTTTCCAAAATGTGTTGCTGTCGTGCCATTTCAAATTCAATATTCGTGCGGAGGAGAGCGAAAGGCCACCAGACCAGGTGGATAAAATAGGACTGCGTTTTATGACTGATTCTTAAATGAAATCTCTTAAATATTGTTAATGAAGCCAGCTCTCGAACACAGCCTCGCCGGGCGCCCTTTCTGGGCTGGTTCAGTTCCATTTCCCTGTCTAGCAATTTGCCCCAGGCCCCCATTAAATGAATGATCACGGCCCCTAAATCATCTCCGCGGGGGTTTCCTCTAATCCCATCAAGGCACTTAGCCTCCTTTCTTCCCTCCGGGTGACACCGTGAGTTATGATTTCGTGGGGAGCCGCCCGGCGCCCGGGGCGAGGAGAGCACGTGGATGAGCTCCTGACGCGGAGGAAGCGCGGCGCGCACCAGCCACTGGCGGCGGAGATGAGGCTAATTTATTAACACCGTTTGCCTGTGACTGCGCTGGGCTGAGAAATGACTTACTTTTTTTTAATTTCTTTTAAAAAACATTAATAAAAGCAAGTCTGGGAGGGCCCCGGTCCGGGTTTGGGGGTGCTGCGGTGGGAGCCCCGAGGGCGGCCCTGCCCGGGAGCGCCGCGGACAGGCTCGGGGAAGGAGGGGCCCGGTGTTTGGTGTCTTTTGTTTTGTTTGTTTTTTTCTTCTTGTTTTGGAGGCGCTGGGATTGCTTCCCGCTACCAGTGCTGGGCCTTCTGAGAGCGATCTAACCTTAAACACTGCCCAGGAGATTTCCACCCACTCCCTACCCCTCCAGTCAGCACCCCGTGGTTCGCGTCCACCAGTTCTTTCTCTCTTTTACTTTTCTGCTCAACCCATCCATTCCCCACCAGCACCCCCTCACCAGCACCCCTCCCCTCAGAGCTGTCTGCCTGCTCTCCATGAGTCTGTCTCTATTTTGCTTGTTCGTTCTGTTTGTTCATTAAATGCCGCATGTGAGTGAAATCATAGGGACTTATCTTTCTCTGATGGGCTTATTTTACTTAGCACAAGGTCCATCCATACTGTTGCAAAGGGTGTCCCCCCCCTTTTGACAGCTGAGTAATATTCCGTGTGTGAATGTACCACAGCTGTTCTATTCACTCATCTAGTGGTGGACACCTGGGCTGCCTCCATAACCTTGGTTAATGACGCTGCAGTGAACACAGGGATGCATATATTCTTTGGAATTAGTGTTTCAGGTTTCTTCCAATAAATTCCCAGAAATGGAATTGCTGTTTCATTTCGACATCTCTTTTCTAGTTCCTGTTAGAAATGGCCTACATTTATTCTTAGGCACATAGAAGTGAACTAAATATGCAATAGAGGCCCTAGTCGATTTGGCTCAGTGGATAGAGTGTCAGTCTGCAGACCCAAGAGTCCCGGATTTGATTCCAGTCAAGGTCACCTACAAGGGCACCTACATTCGTTTCAGGCTCCTCTCCCGCCTGGGCCCTGGTCAGGACTGTGCAGGAGGCAACCAATCGATGTGTTTCTCTCACATCGATGTTTCTCTCTGTCTTTCCCTGTGCCTTCCACTCTCTCTACAAGGTCAATGGAAAAATATCCTCGGGTGAGGATTAACAAAACAAACAAAAATATGCAACAGAGGTTCTTCAACACAGCTTTCCCAGGTGGGCTAAAATCTT
This sequence comes from Murina feae, assembly GCA_004026665.1. Lineage (NCBI taxonomy): Eukaryota > Metazoa > Chordata > Mammalia > Chiroptera > Vespertilionidae > Murina > Murina feae. Next base: position 63,089 of record PVJC01003128.1, read on the forward strand.
TGTAAGCCTTTTTTTAAAAAAAGCATCACTATAGTGGTGAAGTAAGACTATCATATTAATAGAGCAGTTCATTTAAAAAAAAAAAGTTATATATTTGTATGAGTCAGAAGTGTCATGGGGTGACAGTTTCTCGAGTCGCTGATTTCAAAAGCCTGCAGTTGTGACCGGGAGGACTCTGGCCTGGGAAGCCCCAATCTGAAGTCTCTGCCTTTGGTTCTGCTGGACAGCAGGGCGAGGAGGTGGAGGTGACAGGAGGGAGGTCAACTTGATTCATCTCTGGTTTTGGAGGGTGTTGGGCCACATGTGCTAGGCAGTTGGGGAAACCACCTCCTCACCTGAAGTTCTTTACCTCTGTTCCTCTCCCCGTGCAGTCTCTGCCTCTGAGTTAGCTGGATCTTTTCTGGGGACCCAGGGTGCGGCTACACCCTGGAAGCTTGAATAAGCAAGGGGCAGGGACTTGAAAACTTAGTAACAGAGAATGATCCTAAAACAGTGAAGCCCAAGAGACAATTCCGGCATGTTTTCAGGATATAAAATGTTGGACTCAGCATACATGTCATAGCACAGAACCTGTCCCTAAACTGAGGGGTGACGATAATTCAGTGACTGAAGTAAGTCCTCCAGCCGCAGGCCGAGACAATGTTTGATGAATAAATACATGGAGATTCTTTGGAATAGCTAAGAGTTCTTTATGAACGAGGAATAAGGAAAACGTGGTCTTACTGACAATATATACAGGTGCTTTTCAGCCTTTAAACAAAAACAGCATTTTCTGATTTAAAAAGTGAACTTTGTTGAGCTGGGAAATCGGGAACATTTTTGGTGTCAAGTAGGATATAGAGGTAACCCAGTCCCACGGTTGAATGCATGGTGACTTTTTAAATGTTCCTGCTCCTGAAATAAAAAGGATCAGCTAAGGTCCTTTTGAGGGTGGCCTCATCTGTAACCCAGCCCCTGCCCTCAGACAGCTCTAAGCCCATGAGAGCAAGGCTAACAGCACTGCTGCTGTGGCCCCTAGAAATACAAGGGCCCTCCTGGACATCAGTGCCAGGCGGCATGGCATGACTGGGTGTTCTCATTTCCTGGTAGCGGGGGCTGCTCTTGTTGTCCCAGTGTATGATATGATGACATCAGATCTCCAGCACAAATTGGGCCCCAATTCAGCTGATCCTCAGAAACCCTATTCCAGGAAATTTGAGGATCTAAAATGTTTTCTCCCACCAAGCTAGCTCAGTGAGCTTAGTTCTGCAGTTCACAGCAAAGAAATGACCCTGGGTCTGGTCACAAAATTCAGGACATTTCAATGTCCTGATGATTTATTACCAGAGCAAATAGAAACATTGCCGACCACAATATCATTTATCATGTAATTACATATCTTTCTGGAAGATAACGCATATAACCACCGAAGCGATTTGCAACTATCCTGTCTTTTGCTCTGGGCTCAGTTTCCTTGCCTACAGTGGGATCGGCTGGGACAGGATGGTCTCTGGATCTTGAAGGTCTCTTTCGGCCTTAACTTTGTTAAGTCTGTAGACATGAAGGGAAGTACAGCTCTTACGCAGAAGTGGCCTTCTTGAGCTATGGTTTCATTGGTACCATCTCCTACCTGTGCCATGTAGCTACTTAGACTCTCAACCTCCTCATCTGTAAACATGGAGATGGTGGCAGTACCAACTTCTTGGGCTTCTTGCAATGATTATTAAGTTAATGTCTGCAAACCCCTGAGAAGGAAATCACAGAAAGCACTCAACCTATGTTAGCTATTTTAGTTATTATTAAGACACCTCACAGTAATAGCTTCTTTTTGCTTATTTCTCTCCTTGTCCCCTGTCTCTCTTTGTTTACTTACACATTTACCCTTACCATACAAACTATCCTCAAAAGTTAAACTTTAAAGGGACCAAGTAATGAGGGATCAAATCTCAAGTTCAAGAATGAATAGTCCCAGGGCCTAACCCTACATCTTGCATGTAGACAATTAGCTCCAACAATTTTTGCCATTCAGAACATCTATATCTATTGCTCCTGTCAAGGCATGTATATGTGTGGAGATGTTTAGGGACAGATATTTCTTTCAGGTACCTTTTCTCCGTGTTAAAACAAGGAGGGTTTGGATGTTCCTTAAAGAACTCCCTCCGGAGAAGGACTACTGTTTGGGCGATGCTTGTGGATGCTTGGGGGATGTCTTAGGAAAGCATGTCAAGCTTCTCCTTTTTCAGACATAACTGTTTTCTACTTAGGCTGCCGGAGATTGAATAAACATTCCTGCGTATAAGCTTTTTAAAACATTTGTATTTTCTCCTTCCCACATACCTAAGCAAATCTTGATTAATGTCACTTGCTTCCAAATATGCCCAGTCCACCTCCCGGCTGCCAAGGCAGAGTCGGGGCGTAAGTTGCCATATGTTGACAGGGACAGGTTGACACACTCCTGTTAGACCAGGTGTCCTCCTGGGCCTTTGGTGAAGCTCCCTTTCCCCACTTGCTCCACCAATCCACGTCATCTGCACTATCTCCTCCTGAAACCAGGTTTCTTTGGAACAGAACCCGGGGAAAACAGTTGCGGGTGCCTGAGGTCCTCCATGTCTGTCTTTCAGATACTTGGTATAGGGAATGTGTGACAGAAAATTCCAGTTAATAGTCTCCAGAGCCCATCATAAAATGTTATTCATTTCTGATACAGAATGAGAGAATCTGCAGTATAAGAGGGTGGAGACATTTTAAAAACAAAATCTCAGATTTTTAGCCTGAGCCACTCATTAAGTTGTTCTCTTTCCTTCCTTTACTGCTTCTGAGACAACAATGGAATGATTTTCACCCTTCCACTTTCAGCCTCATTTACAAAAAATGCCTTGGAATTATGGTCCTCTCATGTTTTCTCACGTGAACGTTGCTCCTTTGTTTTAGAGAGGTGCTCCGGCTAGATGTTTAATGAATATCGCTTTTTGTAGATGGAAATGAAGATAATGAGACCTGAATGGCCAATGTGGTGAATGTGGGGTGTACCACCTAGAGCCCCCTTTCAAATCCAAGGCACTCGTGCCTATAGCTGCCCGAGTGCTGGTTGCTAAAGGCACTCAGGCAAATCCCCTCTCCAGGAACTGCCCTCCTCCACAGGGAGCAGCCTCACCCAAAGTCACCTCGCTTCCAGGGTCAGCCTGCACCCAATGCCTGGTCAGTGTGAGGTGCGATGGGGAACTGCTCTGCAGGATCACCCAGACCCAAAAGAGCAGCTCAGCTCCTCCCCCTGCCAGTCCTGTCCCTCAGGTGTGACTCCAAAGCAGCCTCAGGGAAACCTCCTGCAAGAAATCTTGACCTCAGAGTAGATTTTCTGGGGAGCCTGAGCTAGAATACTCAACTAAAACTATTAGAAACAGTATGATGTGGTTTAGAGTGAGAGTCTTCTGTCCCCATATCTATTTTTTCCTAAGAAAATGACACTCCCCTTGGGTTAAAATTGTTGAAGAAATTTGGGGTATCAGTTGCAAGACAGGAAAAGATATTAAAGGGCATGAAAATTATTGTAATAAAGGAAAATATTTTATAATATCCTTTTTAAAAAAAACACAAAAGCACCAATATATCACTTTAAAATCAGACTTGTGAAAAAACATTTTAACAAGGAGAACATTATTATTAGAAATTCTGAGACAAAGAACAATGTTAGTACCTAGATTTTTTAGTTTGGTTTTTTTTTTGGGGGGGGGGGTTGGCATGAATTTCCTAGTATAATAAATGCTTAGTAATTGAAGCAGCCACTTCCCCAAGGTCATTGAGCCTAGATGAGGATGGGGTGGGGGGACGGGTAGAAGAAGAATAAATGGGCTTTCAGTGAGAAAACTAAGGTTCCAATGAAATTTGAACACCTCATCAGGATGGTAATTTTAAAACTTTTTCTTCAAAATATTTATCTACAACAACATTCAATGACTAATTCATTCAACACATAATTATAGCAGTAATAAATCACAATTGATCTTTATTCAGGCAGTATATATGTATCAAACTAGAGAATAACCTCTTTTTTCCCTTAAAAACAGAGCTTTACTGGTATTCTTTAGAAATTAATTTATTCAAGTTGTATCTGAAAACACCATTACAGATAAAAATCAAACAACATGAACTCCCCTTCTGAGGATGACTACTGTTCGGTTCGCCCTCAGACTCTCTCCTATGAGTGATATAGTTATTCTTGGACATATGCGCACATACACGATTTCTTTCATTTTGTTTTTTGTTTTTCTTGTAGTCTCATGTTAATGGGACCATATTATAGATTTCTTTGTAACTTGCACTTTTTTACTGAACAATGTTTTATTAATACTTTTTTTAACCTATTTAATTCAAACCACACTGCCCTATTCTCAACCACTATGTTAGAATTAAATTTGATGCTACATTGAACCTGAGTATGTTAGCTCTTCTTGGGAATAATACTGCTTATCTAAGTGAAATAAATTAACTCTTTCAGTTTTCTAATACAAATTTTTATTTTTCTTAAAATGCAGAGACTTATATTTTTTTTTCTTTTCAGACTGATTCAACTGATCCAAAAATAATTATTTAAAAAAAAAATCCAAGAAAAATTAAAATGCAGTTCTAATTTCATTCTCAAAGTAACCTCAATATTTCCCCTGCCTCTGTATTATCCTGTCTTCTCCATGGGTATATGTTGCTGTTTTTTTAAAGGATGAGAATGGGGAAGGACTAGTATCAATCACTCAATTCTGTTTGTTTGTTTCCGAAGTCTACTGGCCTTTTTCTGCAGCAAAGGCCTTCTCTCTTGCACTGTCACTCGTCTGTAAAGTAAACTGCAAAATGCTACCAAAGTCTGGCTACATCCTCATAGTGACTGTTTAAACCTATTACTTTCTCTTTTAATCAAATCACTGTTGTGTCAAAATATACGATTCTCGCCATGAATCTCCCTTGCTTGTTACAGGTCATCGGTTGCACCTTGAAAATGTTTGCTCTCCTAAGCGTCTTTCCTCCAGCCTCCAGCTAAATTGCTCCAGACCAAGCCTGATCATTTTTCTATACACATAGAACTCTAATTAATATAAACATAATGAGAAAGAGAACCTCTGCTTTACAAAGAGAGGGAGGGAAAGTGCCTGGTCAGTAGGTACTGGGAGCATCCTTTGGATTATGGCAAAATGGGCAGTACACAGATGTACACATTCCAGTTATGTTAGGAAAAATGAAGCAAACGCTAAGATTCCTTATCCTTGAATTACGGAGAGATTTCAGCTTTTATTCTTTTTCTGCTTTGAGAAATATTTGATATAAAGCCACCATAGGCCAGTAAGGGAAATAGTAATTACGTTTAAACAGCCAACACTTCCCTAACATAAAATATTTGCACAGGCTCTTAAACACCAAGTTAAGTGCCAGAGGCTATTTTCGTTGTTTAATGTATTAAGTAAATAAAAATGTATCTAAGATGTGGATGGACACACAATTAGTTTTGAGTTATTTATCCCGGAGTTTGTATGATTTAGAAAAACTCCATCTTCTTGGCTGCTGCTGTCCTAATGCATTTAACTTCAGCCATCAGCTATGATTAAACACCTGCTGTTGTGGGAAACAAAGCACACTAATCCAATATGTATTTCTGACATCTTAAATATCACCCAGTCCCCTGACATCAGGCACAGCTTTTCAGCGGGATGGAATTCCAGAGCATATTTTTCTAATTTATGGATGGACAATAAATCAAAATTAAGCCTTGGGCAATGAAATATACATCAGTGCAGAATGAACTGACTGCAAACGAGGACCCTGCACAACTGAGGGGAAGGATATATTAATGGAATCCTAAGCTGCAAACACTGAAGTGAAAATTAAGGAAGTTTATTTCACATTTTGCGCCTATAAAAACCACAAGGCAAAGACAGAAAATGAAATGTTTTCTTTTTTTTCCATGCACAACCCTGTGGAGGAGCACATTTAGATTTTTTTTTTAAATCACTGTTTTTTAATGTTTGCCTGTTGGGTTTTAAAAATCCAATCTCCATTGCTCTTTTTGCTATTGTCAATATGTAAGAGGGGTTTGAAGTGTTTCCTGTAGTTTTGGTTTGGCTCTTCCGGAAGAGTGAACAAAGGCCATTGTTGACAGCCTTCAGTTCCTCCTGGGAAAGGTGGGAGGGAGAAGGGCGCCCTTCCCTTCCAGGTGAATGGGGTTGGGCTGGGAGCTGTCCAAAGCTGAAGGAATCAATCTTGTACTGAATTCCCATGACCCTGGCACCTGGAGATAGATCACCTTAGAGCTTTGTTCTCATCAGAGGCCCTCAGGCACCCCCATGGGTAGGGCCACCATCCGGCTCTGCCCACCTCCCTCTGGCCACTCCCAGCTCTGGACCGAAGTCAAGTTGGAGCTGCTGACAAGGTCTATCCCCAACCTTACCATTGTCAAGCATCATACATCGCTAACAGAGTCTGCCGGGACAGCCACCAGGGGTAATGTTTGTGTTTATGGACATGTCGGGGTTCTTAACATTATCTTGAATTCTTACAGCACCTCTGTTAATAGGAGCGTGGCAGGTATTACTTAAATATTGGAGACAGGGATACAGAGCCATAACAAAACTGAGAGCTTTGTCTTGGGCTATATGATAAACGGTGGACCTGGGACAAGGCGGCGGGCTGACTGGCTTCTAGTTCTAGATTTCACTTAGATAGCAAATTACCCCCCTGCCTCCCCCCCCCCACCTCCAGCTGACAGTAGTTTCTTTAGGTTACTCTTCCTATGACAGTTACATCTAGAGACCACTTACTTCTGTAGATTCATCTGTCACTGGTTTACTGACTTGTATAGTGTTTACGAACAATTATTTCTATAGACTCATACGTTACTTAGAATGTTTTAAAGAATTAAAATTAATGTAAAAGGAAATTATGTAATTTGGTAAGTAATTTTTCATGTAGTCTCAGAAAGAAACCAGCAGTTCCCTGGCCCCAAACTTACGTTTTGAAAATTCTAAAGGGAATAATATTTGAATGATGTTTTTTAAAAAATATATATTTTATTGATTTTTTACAGAGAAGAAGGGAGAGGGATAGAAAGTTAGAAACATCGATAAGAGAGAAGCATCGATCGGCTGCCTCCTGCACACCCTCCACTGGGGATGTGCCTGCAACCAAGGTACATGCTCTTGACCGGAATTGAACCCAGGACCCCCTAGTCCGCAGGCTGATGCTCTATCCAGTGAGCCAAAGCAGCCAGGTCTGAATGATGTTTTAAAATTGATATCCTTTGGCATCAATAATTCTTGGCTGGTACAAAGTTTAAAAATGAAAGGTTTGTCTCCCCCACCATTATATTTTCCTTGTTGCTCTGATTTCTCTTTCTTGTTCAAATCTTCAATAGGATCACTTATAGAAAATATGCATAAGCCTGGCAGAAAATCCTTCGTACAAAAATTTAACTTAATATTAAGCAACCTATCAGTTTTCTGAAAAAAATCTTTGTTCTTAGGTCAATAATTGTCACCCTTCTTATGGACATGAGTCTACAGGAATCAGTCTCTTACCAGAGGTTACACAGTGATGAGATATTTTGAGGCTTTCCCTGCATTGTACAGTTAATCAACAGTAAAGCTACAGGCTAGAAATGGAGACACAGAGCCATGAAAAAAGTAAAAGCTTGTCCTGGGTTATGTGGGAAGCTAATGGTGGGACTGAGGGCAAGAGCCATATTGACTATCTCTCTGCCCTATATCAGAACTATTCAGAGTGTTTGTTTCATTAGTGTTTAGATCCTTGGTTCCTTCTTCTGCGATACTTTCATTGAAGAATTATGTTGCTGATACTGTTTTCAAAAATTAGGTTGGCTAATATAACAATAAAGTTATTCACGCCTAAGAAATTAATAACCACACAAGAGGAAAATTAATTATTGAAGTTCTGTTTTCACTTACTAGAGAACATATGCAAATAGTGTCTGTACAATTACAAAGGGTATGTAATTATTTAGTTTATAGCCTCAGTCTTACTATTTAACAACCCCACTTTGCATATGAACATTTACAGGTATAACAAGCATTGCTCTTTGGTGAAGGTATTTTGAGATTAGTATAGTCTTCAGTTTTGAAAATGGTTGAGAATCTGTTGTGAGACAAATTATTACTTAGTTGATATAAAATGCTGCATACAGATAACACTTAGGGTACTTTTATTTTTATCAATATTGCAGGCTAGGTAAACTGAAAGCCTGTCTTACTGCCACTATCACCTAGAAATTCTGGGTTAAGGAAATTTTTTAAATGCTCTTGCTATCACAAGACAGGGAAATACCCCAGCACTGTTTCCAGACTAGTGAGTGTATGAGTGACACTAGAGCTGCCCTCAGGCACATTGTCCATGTGGCACTCTATTAACAACAGGGACAGGAGAAAAAGTCTCCAGTATGAAGCAGAATTAGTACTGAGATCCCTACATAAATCTAGGACACCCAGAAAAAGGATGCACCAGGAAATAAAAACCTGTCCATCAGCACAAGAAAACTTCTCTCAGTCTGGGCTCTAGATGAGAGAAACCCATCTAAGGATGGCTCTGCTCCTCATGCAGGCGTAGAATTAATTTACATTAATAGAGGCCCCTAAAGTCAGAAATTAACATAAAAGTGGTCTGATGTTGGTGATATTTCTGGGTCAGCTGGCAGAAGACAAAGCACAAATCTCTTTGGAAGGACCATTTCTCCACCCAGGGAACACTTCCCAGATAAACTCTACTGAACATGATTCACAATACAAAATTACAAAAAAAAAGAGGCTGGATTAGACACTTGAGTTCAGATAACAATAAAAACCTATTAAAACTATAAATCTGTTTGTTTTAAAATAATAAAGCTTTTTTGCTCTCCTTCTAGAATCTGTTTGGGTCAGCCTCCTCGCCTCCACTCCAGTCTCCACCAGGCCCACAAGAGTGAAGACCTACCAGGTGTCCATCTCTGGCACCCGGCCTTCAGCAGCCACTCGTACTCCAGTGGGCCCAGCACCCGCACCAGCTCCTTGGCCTTTGCCCAGGTGGGCAGCAGCTACCAGAGTGCCCTCTCTGGCAGGGGAGATATGGTGGGGCTGGGAGTGTGGGGAGCAATACAGCTGTCCAAGTGAACCAGAGCCTACTGAGCCCCCTGAAGCTGGAGGTGGACTCTAATGTCCAGTGCTGGAAGCCAATTCCAGCATGTCAGCAGGGCTGAATCATCTGGAAATGGCTAAGGGCATTTCCCCAAACCTGAAAAGAATGCATAAATTATTGCTTGCTGCCAGATAGCTAAGAGCATCTTAATCTACATGTTATTGCCTCCTACTGGCCAAACACCTGAATAGCCATAAACAATTCCTCCAATCTGACAATGGATTCTGTATACCAAACCCTGGCCTTTGATGTATATCTACCTTGCCTTAGGACAATTTGTGATAATAAAGAGCAAGGGGTCCCGAGACAAGGAGAACTTAGTTCCTTTAGCTAAGTCTTCTCTTACTCTCCAAAATACCTTTCAAAATTATGTTTTGTCTCTGCACTCTTGATTAATTTATACACAGTGCCTTCTCCATATTCCTGAACCCTTCTAGATGCTGGATCAAGACCACTGGCATTAATCCAGGTCGTGCACAACTAGGAGAAGGAGCAGATCAAGACCCTCAATAAGTTTGCTTCCTTCGTAGATAAGGTGCGAAGCCTGGAATACCAGAATAAGATTCTGGAGACCAAATGGAACCTCCAGTAGCAGCAGAAGATGACTTGCAATAACATGGACCACGTGTCTGAGGGCTGCATCAACAACCTTTAGTGGCAGGTGGATGCACTGGCTCCAGAGACACTGAGGCTGGAGGCAGAGTTTGGCAACATGCAGGGACTGGTGGAGGACTTAACGAATAAGTAGAGGATGAGATCAACAAGC
>PVJC01003129.1:0-72959 GCA_004026665.1 Murina feae
GCAAGGTTCAGTCTGACCCAGCCTCACAAAAAGCAATGTGAGCACCTCTGAGGGCCTGTTACCTGTCCACAGGGAAAGAAGAACAAACTGGAGGGAGCCGCTAGAAAGTGTATAACTATTTGAAAATTAGTTTGTGTCTGCCAAATCCAATAACAATAGTAAAAACTGGTGCTTATCCATCATTTTATTATTTTGTAGATGAAAGGGGCCACATGCTAACCTGACAAGCTCAGGGAAGGCCTGTATGGCAGCCTTGCAAACTCTAAGACCTAAAAGTAACCACAAGGATGATCTCAAATTAAAACTTTAACTAAAAGCAGTTATGGTGGGACTGGAGGAAAATGGCGACCAGCAGGAGGGTAGAGAGGGAGAGAGTGTGAGAGTGTGAGAGAGTGAGAGAGGAGTGTGTGGATGTGTGTGTGGTGTGTGTGTATGAGCTAGGCACAGTTAGATTCTGCAGGTCTTCTGAGGGGCTGCCAAACTGGGCAGTCTTAGATGGCGGAGCTCCACTCCCAGCGCGGACACTTCTGGGCGGCCAGTGCGAGCACAGAGACCATGCCATCTTGAGAAACAGAGCTGACTTAGACTAGGATCCTGGTCTCAGCACCACCCAGTCTGGTCTCAGACACAAACCAAAACCCTGCAGCCATGGGGACAGAGACCTGTGACCACAGCTAGACTCACAGACACCAAGAATCCAGACATCCTAGCCACAGATTTCTGTGAGTAACAGAGCCCATCCCCCTCCCAGCAGTCTCTCAGGCAGCACCATAGTAACTGATAGACCCGCCCCTCACATGCCTTGCAGCACCGCTACAGGAACTTGAGCCTAGGTGTGTGCGGACACTGGGAATCTGTTCCCCACAGTGCAACTAGGCAACCAAACCTGCAGTGCCACCTGACTTTGATTCTGGGCAAGCACTCACTGAAGTCCCCCAAGCTGACCAGGACCACAATTCTCTGGCTGGGAGGCAACACTAAGCACTAGTGACTTGGCTCTGTTTCTTATCACGTGTGCCTGGGATCCCTGATTCCCAGTGCATTCACACTAAGAGCCAGTGACTCCAATTCTGTTGCATGCACACACAGGGACGCCTATTCAGGGTGGGCCTGGTTCCCACCAACCCATTACAGTCACACATCTTAGAGTAGGAGCTCTTCAGTGACACTAGGATGGTGCGAAGTTCCCACTGCACATGGCCCAGGCCCACACAATTCCATGTTTGAAACTTCTGGTCATAGTCAAAATGGGGAGATGACACAACCCCCAGAGGAAAGAAAGTGAGGAGTCACCAAGAAAGGGAATTAGTGAAACTGAAGCATGCAATATGACAGAAAAAGAATTCAGAGTAATGGTTGTACAATTCATTCACAGGATGGATGAGAAAATCAACAACCTATGCAAGAATCAGGAAGTAATGAAAAGTGATATAGCTACAATCAAAAATACCATGGAAGGTTTCAACAGTAGACTAGAAGAAGCAGAGAACCGAATTAGTGAGTTAGAAGATAAGAGAAAGAAGCTCAATCTGAACAGCAACTGGAGAAAAAAATTTAAAAAGCAGGAGGAGAGCCTAAGGGAGTTTTGGGACAACATGAAACGAAGTAACATATGCATAATAAGGCTGCCAGAAGGACAAGAAGAGCAGCAAGGATTAGAAAATCTAATTGAAGAAATAATGACAGAAAACTTCCCAGATATGGGGGGGAAAAAAGTTACACAAGTAAAGAGAGTCACAAGCAAGATGAATCCCAAAAGACCCACATCAAGACACTTCATAATAACAATGACAAATGTTCATGACAAAGAGAGAATCTTAAAGGCTGCAAGAGAGAGACAGAGTTACCCATAAAGGATCCCCCATCAGATTATCAAATGATTTCTCAACAGAAACACACCAAGCTAGAAATGAATGGAAGGAGGTATACAAAGTGTCGCAAAGCAAAGGACTGAATCCAAGAATACTTTATCCAGCAAGACTATCAATCAAAATTGAAGGGGAAATCAGGGGCTTTGCAGACAAAAACAAAAGGCTAAGGGAGTTTATCACTACCAAGCCAGCAATGCAAGAAATGCTAAAGGGAATGCTGTAAAAAGAAGAAATAAAAAGGTAAGAAAGAACACAAGCACAAAAATAGAAATGACTCAAACAAGTACCTTTCAATAATAACTTTAAATGTAAATGGACTAAATGCTCCACTCAAAAGACATTGAATGGCTGAATGGATAAGAAGACATGACCCATATATATGCTGTCTATAAGAGACCCACCCCCGAACAAGGGACTCACACAGACTGAAAGTAAAGGGATGGAAAAATATCTTTAAGGCAAATGGAAATGGAAAAAAAGCTGGGGTAGCAATACTTATATCTGACAAAATAGATCTCAAAGTGAAGGCCATAACAAGAGATAAGGAAGGCCACTTTATAATACTAAAGGGATTGATACAACAAGAGGATATGACCCTGACAAACATATATGCACCCAATTCAGGAGCACCCAAATACATAAAAAACTCCTGGAAGATATCAAGGGAGAGATGGACAACAATACAATCATATTAGGGGACTTAAACACACCACTGACATCACTGGATAAATCCTCTAGACAAAAAAAAATTAGCAAAGAAACAGCAATCCTAAATAATTCACTAGATCAGATGGATTTAATTGACATCTTCAGAACATTTCACCCCAAAGCCACATAATATACATTCTTCTCAAGTGCACATGGGACATTTTGGAAAACAGACCACATATTGGGTCACAAGCAAAGTCTCCCCCAAATAAAGAAGATTGAAATCATACTAAGCATCTTCTCAGATCACAATAGCATAATATTAGAAATAAATTACAATTAAAAAAATCCAAAACACTCAAACACTTGAAAGCTGAATAGCATGCTACTAAATAATGATTGGGTTACCAATGAGATCAAACAAGAAATTAAAAACATCTTGGAAACTAATTACAATGAAAACACAAGAATACAAAATCTTTGGGACACAATGAAAGCACTCTTGAGAGGGAAGTTTATAGCTCTACAGGTCTACCTCAAAAAACAAGAAAAAATGACAGTAAATCATCTAACTCTACAACTCAAAGAATTAGAAAAAGAGCAACAAGAAAATCCCAGAGTGAGCAGAAGGAAAGAGATAATAAAGATCAGAGAAGAAATAAATGAAATAGAGACAAAAAAAAAATCAATGAAACCAAGAGCTGGTTCTTTGAAAGGATAAACAAGATTGATGAATCTCTAGCCAGGCTCACCAGGAAGCAAAGAGAGAGAACCCAAATAAACAAAAATGAAATAAAAGAGGCGAAATAACAACAGACCCCACAGATATTCAAAGGATGGTTAAAAAATACTATGAACAACTCTACTGCAACAAATTAGACAACATGGAGGAAATGGACATATTCCTAGAAAAATACAACATTCCAAAACTCAATCAGGAAGATTCTAAAAATCTCAATAGGCCAATAACTATGGAAAAAATTGAAGCAGTCATCAAAAAGTCCAGCAAACAAAAGCTGGGGTCCAGACGGCTTCACAGGGGAGTTTTACCAAACATTCAAGGAAAAAACTAAAACCTATCCTCCTTAGACTATTCCAAAAAATTCAAGAGGTTAGGAACACTTCCAAGCTCATTCTATGAAGCCAGCATCACCCAAGTACCCAAACCAGATAAAGACAACACAATGAAAGAGAATTATAGGCCAATATCCCTCATGAACATAGATGCCAAAATACTCAACAAAATTCTAGCAAATCGGATCCAGCAATACATCAGAAAGATCATACACCATGACCAAGTAGGATTTATCCCGGGGATGCAAGGATGGTACAATATCCACAAATCAATAAACGTGATACATCACATAAACAAATTGAGAGATAAAAATCACATAGTCATATCAATTGACGCAGAAAAAGCATTTGACAAAATCCAACACCCTTTCTTGATAAAAACTCTCAGCAAGTTGGGAATTGAAATATCATACCTCAACATAATAAAAGCCATATATGAAAAACCCACAGCCAAAATCATACTCAATGGGCAAAAACTAAAACCATTTCCACTTAGAACAGGAACAAGACAGGGATGCCCCCTCTCACCACTCCTGTTCAACATAGTACTGGAAGTACTAGCCATTGCAATCAGACAAGAAGAAGAAATAAAAGGCATCCAAATTGAAAAAGAAGAAGTAAAACTGTCCTGATTTGCAGATGACATGATACTGTATATTGAAAACCATAAAGACTTCATCAAAAAATTATTAGACAAGGCCTGGCCAGTGTAGCTCAGGTGGTTGGAGCATCATCCTATAAACCAAAAGGTTGTGGGTTTGATCCCTGGTTGGAGGACATACTGAGGGCAACCAATAAAAGATGTCTCTCACATTGATGTTTTTTTAAAAAAAAATAATTAGACTTAATAAATGAATTCAGCAGTGTAGCAGGATACAAAATTAATGCCAAGAAATCTATGGCATTCTTTACACCAATAGTGAATTTACAGAAAGAGAAACTTTAAAAAAATCCCATTTACCATTGCACCAAAAAAAGTAAGATACCTAGGAATAAACTTAACACTTTGTAAGCGGGCATTTTCCCGCCAAATCGCATTGTAATGTGGAGCTTTTTTGACATTTTCTCGCCAAAATTAGACTTTCCACAAAATATTCATATCTTTCAATCTATTTAATATTTTTCTATGAAACTTTCAGTGTTTTAGTTTAAAAAGAAGTCTCTATTTATTTACTTTGCAAAATATGTGTTATTGTATTTTTTATGTACACAAAATTACTACAGTCTAGGTAAACATATAAAAAACACTCTTTCACAATCAAAATAATTTTATTTATACAAAATTACAATATTTTTTTGAAATTTTCAACAGATCTTATAAAAAAAACTATAACCTAATAGTGCTTCACTGTGTGGTAGCATTTGAAACACTTTCCTTTGTGCAGGGGTACATTACAAAACTTGCACATGTACCGCATTTCACTGCATAGTTTATGAGCGGCACACACACGACAACGACGTAAAACATTTTTATTTTTGTCGGTTCCAACTAGAGGTTCCAATGTATGTTTCCTCATGCCCATTGACAGTCTCCCTGGTTGATCTGATTTTACTCGTTTCCCGCAAAAAAAAATGTGTTAACTAAGGAGGTAAAAGACCTATATGCAAAAAACTTCAGGACACTGAAAACAGAAATAAAGGAAGACATAAACAGATAGAAGAACATACCGTGTTCATGGATTGGTAGAATCAACATCATCAAAATGTCTATACTACTCAAACAATCGATAGATTCAATGCAATTCCCATTAAAATAACAATGTCATATTTCACAGATCTAAAACGAATGTTCCAAAAATTCATCTGGAATAAAAAAAGACCTCGAATAGCTGTAGGAATCCTGAGAAAGAAGAACAAAGTAGGTGGGATATCAATACCAGATATCAAGCTGTATTACAAAGCCACTGTTTTAAAACAGCTTGGTACCTGCTCAAGAACAGACATATAGATCAATGGAATAGAATAGAGAACCCAGAAATCGATCCAAACCACTATGCCCAATTAATATTTGACAAAGGAGGCAAGAGCATACAATGGAGTCAAGACAGTCTCTTCAATAAATGGTGTTGGGAAAATTGGACAGATACATGCAAAAAGATGAAACTAGACCACCAATTTACACCATACACAAAAATAAACTCAAAATGGATAAAGGACTTAAACATAAGATGGGAAACCGTAAAAATACTAGAGGAATCCACAGGCAGTGAAATCGCAGACATGTGCCGAAGGAATTTCTTCACTGATACTGTTCCTAGGGCAATGGAAACTAAAGAGAAAATAAACAAATGAGACTACATCAAAATGAAAAGCTTTTGCACAGCAAAAAAACCATCAACAAAACAACAAGAAAGCCCACTGCATGGGAGAACATATTTGCTAATGTTATCACCAATAAGGGTTTAATCTCCAACATTTACAGGGAACTCATACAACTTGACAGAAGGGGGATAAACAATCCAATCAAACAATGGGCAACGGACCTAAATAAATACTTTTCGAAAGAGGACATACAGGAGGCCAAAAGACATATGAAAACATGCTCAAAGTCACTAATTATATGAGAGATGCAAATAAAATGACAATGCGGTATCATCTCACACCTGTCAGAATGGCTATCATCAACAAATCAACAAACGACAAGTGCTGGCGAGGATGTGGAGAAAAAAGAACCCTTTTGCACTGCTGGTGGGAATGCAGACTGGTGCAGCCACTGTGGAGAATAATATGGAGTTTCCTCAAAAAACTATAAATGGGACTCCCATTTGACCCAGTGATCCCACTCCTAGGAATATATTCCAAGAAACTAGAAACACCCATTGAAAAGGATATATGCACTCCTATGTTCATAGCAGCACAATTTACCATAGCTAAGATTTGGAAACAGCCTAAGTGCCCATCATCAGATGAGTGGATTAAGAAACTGTGGTATGTCTATATAATGGAATACTATGCTGCAGTAAAAAGGAAGGAATTCTTGCCATTTGCAACAGCATGAATGGAGCTGGAGAGCATTACGCTAAGTGAAATAAGCCAGTCAGAGAAAGATAAATACCACATTTGTGGAATATAGTGAACAACACAGACTGATGAACAAGGACAGATCCAGAGAGAAGCAGTGATCAGACTGTCAAACCTCAGAGGTAAGGTAAGGTTGGGTGGGGGTAAGGGGGAGAGATCAACCAAAGGACTTGTATGCATGCATATAAGCCCAACCAATGGACACAGACAACAGGGGGATGACAGCATGAGTGGGGGGAGGTGGTTATGGGGAGATGGGGTCACATATGTAAGACCTTAATCAATAAAGAAATTAAAGATTGAAAAATAAATAAAAAATAAATAAATAAAAGCAGTTATGGTGGGTAGTCATGTCCTAGGTCAATCTTTACCTTAACTGAACCTATTGTTTTTTTTTGCATCTATGATAACATACCCTTGAAATGTCAGGATAACTTATAACTTCCCTTTTTTCCAGTTCTTTCAGGGCACAACCAAATGCCTTGGGTGCCAGGACAGATACCACAAATTTTTTCATTATTATTGTTATCATGTTAATTGTTGACAGTTAACTATCCTGTGCTCATCTAAGTAAAAGAAGTATGTGTCTATCATTTTACTTTTCATCCAATCCTAGAGGTTCCCCCCCACCCCCACTTTGCTTTCTCCTACCTCTCCACCCCATCACCAATGGATTTCATGTAACCCACTCATACCTCCTCCTTTTATTGTAATGTATAGAAATAGGTGAAACACTGCCATTCTCTGGAGCATTATCCCAATCCATTGAGATTCTGCTTCTCAGCAATTGTCGACAGTTTGGCTCAAATAAACTCACAAAAACTCTTTACAGGTTTGGATGTTTTTATGTTAACAATTTTTATTTCATTCTTCCAGTGACTTATACCTATACTATTTACAAAAGTTGCAGTTCACTAAAAGTTGGAATTTATTAACAAAGCAAACAAAACAAACTGCCTGGTCTGTCCCCAGAGATTATTTGAAAAATCAGTTCGACAATTCGCCAAACTTTGGCACTGTACTGGCTCCCTAAGGGATGGAGAGTCTGGAGCCTGAGGGTATATGTGTGTGTGTGTGTGTGTGTGTGTGTTTGTGTGTTTGTGTCCTACCTCCATTCCCATTTCCTTTAGGGCCCATTTCCTTATGGTTTTAGGGTGTTCCTGCATACCTAGTCCCACATGCAGATGGAGATTGCCATCCCTAAAACCCCCCAAATGACTGTTCATTCTGGTCTGTCCTTCCTATTTTTAGAACATCTTCCTAGTCACTCAACCTTTCTGAGGCTCCCTTTCCTCATTTTTTTTTTTTGTTGTTGTTGTTGTTGTTAATCCTCACCCAGGAATATTTTTTTTCCATTGATTTAGAGAGAGTGGGAGGGAGGGAGGAAGAGAGAGAGAGAGAGAGAGAGAGAGAGAGAGAGAGAGAGAGAGATTGGTTGCCTCCTGTACATGCTATGCCCCTGGCCAGGGGCCAGGGATCTAACCTGCAAACCACACATGTGTGCCCTTGACAGGGAATCAAACCTGACACCCTTTGGTGCAGGAAACTGATGCACTAACCATTTAGTGACACCAGTCAGGGCTCCCCTTCCTCTTTGGAATGAAGACCACCCACTGTGTGGCAAAGAGAGATGAAATGATTGGTGTAAATCATGCAAAGGGCTTAGCACAAACCCTGGAACTATCACTGATTAATCAATAAGGAGCATATGCAATTATTATCAGGAAAAATAGCTGTACAAGCTAAATTCATGCCAGGCATTCATAGACTGTCTGTGAGCACTGGAGAGAAAATTTTCAAGGAAATGTTCCTGACACTCTGCTAGGCACCGGGAAGGCAAAATACTGTGCATCTCTCAACAAAAGCAAATTAAATTATTTTCTTCTTCAATTTAGACCAGTTGCAGCCCAATCTTACAAAAGTCTACAACCACAGTGAAATTTTAATTTAAGCGGCTAAGCAGAACAGTGCCCCAAGGCACTGCGATATGTCTGATCATCCAGCAAAAATGTAATTATTTTCATTCTGCTCCGGAAACTTAGGCAGGTGAGTGAACAGTTTAGAGAGATTTTCAATAGCAAGGGATGAAACAAGGCAGGTTTTACCCAACCTTCAGTTAAACAGAAATCCAGTTAACTGGGGATCTTCAAGGCAAGTATTCCTCATGCTAGGCTGTTAGTTTCTGCCCCTCAGCCACTTAGATAATGACTCAGGAGGAAGGAGCCCCTGGGCTGTGGACAATGGAAGCGGGAGGGCCCAGGAAGGTGTTAGTAAAAGTTTATCTAGTCCCTGACAATTTGGGCTGGAATTTGTACTCTGTGAGGGAAATTTGCCTGGTGGGAATGGAAATCTTTTGACCTTGCCAAAAGGGCAGTGTTTAAGAGCCTGCAGGGCTATATACAGCGATTCTGTGCAACACACTGAAATCCAAGGTATTGAAAAGATCCACTGACTCAGCCCCTACCTGGTATGCATTCTTTCCTCAATTAGTCAGGTTAGGCTGTTTGCTCGCTCTCTCCCTGGGCTATCCTTGCAGAGAGATTTCAGGTTCCTTTTCCCAGTGAGCCTACCTTCATACCTGTCTGTTTCTGGAATTAAATTCTAGGAAACCTGCCTGGAAGCTTTGGGCTAGCTGCTCTAAGTGCGTCCCCTCAGAAGAGAAAGAGGAGAAAGAAACAATTATAGCTGCTGTCTTGTCTACCAGGAAGCTCCGTCCTGTTGTTTGTGACATCAATGTGACAAATAGGGAAGCCAAGGTGCCACGTCCAGTGGAGTTTAAATTCAGATCTGCTCAAGTCCATAATCAGTTGGTTGTTGACTTGCCAGCTGGGGACAAGTCACTCTTGACATTTCACTTTCCCCAGGTATGAAAACGGGTATTGGGATAATAATAGAACCTGCCTAAGAGGTTATGAGGAGGTCAACCAGGTAATAATTACAAATAGCTAGCACAGTACCCAGCACAGAATAAATCCGTCTACTATCACTTTTTGCTGGATTATTGCAAAGAGTAGCATAATCTGCTAACCCAAAATATGCCCTTTGGCACCAGGATTATTTTGAGTTGAGGGCAATTAAGAAGAAGCAGAGATAAGAAAACTCTCTGCCCTCCCCTTTCTACCTGAAAACAGAAGGTAACACTCCCTTTGTTATGATTCTCCCTTCTCCACTTCCTAAACTAGGAAGGGGAAAACAACCTTATCATTAGAGGCAAGATGGTCCTGAGCAAGCCTTACTAACTAGCCCTTAGCTGCCCCTCCTTTCCCCTTGTATGGGCCTTCTCAAAATTTGCCACCACTAGAAGCTCAAAGTCCTTTTCTTTTGTCTTGTCACTTCTCTACAAAAGTATTGTACTTCACTAAAATGTTATATACTAATAAACCCAAGATGCCATATAAATCCAAGTTTTAACCACTCCTTTGATCTACTCATCAGAGTGCTCCTGGGTCTGTATGCAATGCACATGTTAATCAACTTCCATTCGTTTTCTTGTTAATCTGTCTGTTGTCAGTCTAATTTGAGGCCCCCAGCCAATGAATTTCAGATAGGCAGAGCAAAAATATATTTCCCTCTCCTATAATAGCTATGCACAGAGTAGTTATACCCCCTCCAATTTGCAAAAGCTTGATAAACACACTTTAGATACTTTTGGTTCAGTCTTTAAATATCCCTTGTCTGCATCAACTGATCTTATGACAAAAGCCTAATTCTAGACACTCATTAATCCATTACTTCAAAAATGCTTACTGACCGTGTACTTAGTTGCTCAGTAGATGCTAGTGGGTGTGATGGGCTGTGAGCTTCCACAGGGCAAAGATGGGGCTTTAGTTCCTTTGCATAGCAACTGAGAAGGACAGATGTATAAAATAGGTGCTCAATGAGCTGGCAGCTCAGCTCTAGGAATCCTAAGTACAGTCCGGGCAAGGACCGTGCCCACTACCACACATTTTCTTACCGTATATTTGAGTTTCAAAGCACCAGCTGTGTGGCCATGGGCAAGATGCTTACATTTACTATTCTTCTGCCGTCTCATCTGTAAAATGAGAGTAATGATAATGCCTACTTTATTGGTGAGGTTTAGATGAGAGAATGAATACGCATGAAGTTCTTAGAATGGTGCTGGATGCAGTAAGTGTCCAACAAATGTCACCTGCCACTCTATTTATTTGTGTGTATTACCAGCTTTATGGAGTCTCTGTCATCTGAGGTGTGGCCCTTAAACTGTTAAGCTTCAAAATCCAACTCTGTCAGCCCTTTGGAAGTGGACAGACCTAGTCTGCAAGGTCAAATGAATAAAACCAGCTCTCCAGCTTACAGATTGGCAAAAAGAAGTGTGTGTGTGTGTGTGTGTATTATTGATTTTTTTACAGGGAGGAAGGGAGAGGGATAGAGAGTTAGAAACATCAATGAGAGAGGAACATCGATCAGCTGCCTCTTGCACACCACCTACTGGGGATGTGCCCGCAACCAAGGTACATGCCCTTGACCGGAATCGAACCTGGGACCCTTCAGTCCGCAGGCCAATGCTCTCTCCACTGAGCCAAGCCGGGTAGGGCTAATATTTGTATTCTTTATAAGCATGTCTATAGGGCAGCAAAATACCCCTCAGAAGGTTGCTCAGTTGGCGGGGAGTAGAAGGAAGAACATGCTCGGTAATATTAATGGTAGGTGTCCTGGCTCTGTGACAGTCAGCCTCATCTGCCTCCATCATACTGAAAACTCCTTCTTCAGTCACCACTCCCAAGTTGGTATAGGGGGCTATCTTCTTGACTAGAAGGTTCTAAAGATGCATCACCCTGGAGGTCACTTCCACCCTCCTTTTGCTTTTCATGGAGAGACAGTCTTTAGGTATTGTCTTGGGCAGCCCAGGCTGCCATAACAAATACCACAGATGGGGTGGGGGTGGGGGGGCATTTAAACAACATAAATTTATTACCTCACAGTTCTGGAAGCTACAAGTCCACAATCAGGGTGCCAGCATGGCCAGGTTCTGGTGAGGACCTTCTTCCTGGCTTGTAGATGGCCACCTCCTCATTGTGTCCTCACAAGGCAGAGAAAGGAAACTCTGGTGTCTCTTCCTCTTCTTATAGGGCACTAATCCCATCATGGGGACTGCACCCTCATGACCTCATCTACACCTGTGTCCCAAAGGCCCTGCCTCTGATCCTGTCACATTTGGAGTTAAAGCTTCAACATATAAATTTTGGAGGGAGATACAAACATTCAGTCATTCAGTAGGTAGCAAGTATGTTACTACCTTTGAGACTTGCTGATGTATTCTGCATATCTTTGCTCTTATCCTTAGGAGAGATATAGTCACTGCACTCTTGTGGGTTTTTTTTGTTTGTCTGTTCTTGTTGTTTTGTTAATCTTCACCTGAGGATATTTGTTTATTGCTTTTTAGGGAGTGTGAAGGAGAGAGAGAAAGACAGAGGGAAACATTGATGTGAGAGAAACACATCAATGGGTTGCCTTCTGCATGAGTCCGGACCAAGGCCTGGGCCAGGGAGGAGCCTGCAACCAAGGTACATGATGCTCTTGACCGGATTCAAATCTGGAACCCTTTGATTTATAGGCCAATGCTCTATCCATTGAGCCAAACCAGCTAGGGGTGTCACTGCACTCTTGACCTCAAGTGTCCAAGAGGTAATATACTTGAAATATAGATGCAAGGTGTAATGAAAGTAGCTATAAGAGTCCAGTGCAAATCACACATAATTTACATTTTTATAATAGTCACATTTAAAAAAGTAAAAAGAAACAGGCGCTATTAATTTTAATAAAGTATTTTGTGTTAACCCAATAATTTCAACATGCAATCAATATAAAAAAAGTGAGTAAGATATTTTCCTGTTTTGTGCTAAGTCTTGGAAGTTGGTGTACATTTTATATTTATGACACATTTCAGTTCAGATGAGCTACATTTTGGGTGCTCAACAGCCAAGGGACAGTGCAGAGCTACAATTGCTTGGTGAACTTAGCTATGTACCCGGGCCCACCTTCTTAACCTTTCTGAAACTCAACTGTTTAGTACTGTGCCTGTCACATCACATGTATTCAGTACATTTTATAATTAATTGTCCCATCTGTAAATTGAGAGAAATCCTATACCATTAGAACTATTGTAAGGATGAATAGAGACGACCCACAAAAAGCCATTCCATGTTTTCATTTAACTACAGTTTATTGAGCCTACCAATTGTCAAAGCACCATTCCAGGAGCAGGGGGAGACCTCAGTGAACAAAACAGGGATCGTAGCGTTTAACATCTAAACTCGGACTTCATGGAGTTTATATTTGGGAGATATGGTAAACAAAAATAAAGCAACAAATGATATCAGATATTAAAAGTGATACGTGAGTCCAGTAAGTGATGGAAAAAATTGAGCAGGAAAGAGGATGGTGTATGTATGGGAGGACACTTGGAATTTTAAAGAGGGTTGTCAGGAAAGGCTCACCAAGGAGCTAACACCTGAACCAAGATTTAAAGAGCAGGTCATGATGGTAGCTGGGGGAACAGTGTTTCCGGCGGAGGGAACAGCAAATGCTAAGGCTCTGAGGGAGAAGCATGCCCACCATGGGGGAGGAACAGCAAGGGCCTGTGTGTCTTGAGGTGTGAGTGAGAGGGTATCAGAGAGGTAATGGGGGAGGCAGGCCTGCACCTTGAAGGTTATTTTAAGGACCTCGGCCTTCTCCAAGGGAGCTAGGGAGCCATGGAGGGTATGAGCAGAGGAATGACTTGGTGTGGCTCACAGCCCCCAGGATTGCTAGGGGTGTTGTGTTGTGAATAGACTATAATGGGGAAGGGCTCCAAGGGCAATGCCTTGGCCTCAGCCTGTCAGTGGTTTGGGGAAAGCAGACAGAAACTGACCCACCAGACTTGAACCTCATGCCCCAGATACTGAATGGGTGGTCCCACTGACCTGTCCTGCGGAAAGCAAGCTGTGCTGAACCAATGCTGTCCTCCTCCCTCCCGTGGAAGCACCAGGAACGCCCAAGGAAAGAAGGGGAGGTTGGGTTTGCTCTGCTGAAGCTTCTCTCATCATTAGCAGCCTTGTCTCCTCGCTGACTATCTCGCCACTCCTTCTTGCCCAAGACATACCAAATAAGATTCTTAGAATCTAGATTATTTTTTCCTTGAAATCCCGACACTTGGATTTACAGATATGCCAATATTTGGATTTGTTGAGCTGTAAATTAAACCGGTCTCTCCCCTGGAACTGCCTGGTGAAATGCATCTTTTATGAGGCTTCTGCAGGAGCCCAGCTGCACGCTAAGACTCCGGAGCACAAATCAAACTCTGGTTCCACATCAACCTAGGATGCAGGGGCCTCCAAAAGCAGCAAGCCTTCGGGAGGGACTTCCCGGTGTTTACCCACTGGTGAGCCCTCTTCCAGGGACAGACTAAAAGCTGCCTCACAATTTAGCCACAGGATTAATGCATGGGGTGGGGTGGGGGGGAAGCTGGGGAAGATTGACAGCCTCAGACCCCTTTTCTTGGCATCTCCTGGTCTCCCCTACCCACAGGGCAGACTAGCCCAGCCTTCTTGAGACAGCCTGCTCTGGTGATCTGAGGGGAAAAGCAAGTAAAATACAGATGACAAGGAAAAGCAAGCCACTCAGCAGCCTCTGGCCTCCTTTCCTTAATCTGAAGCCCTGGGAGTCATCAGTCCAGGTATGAAAAGCTTTCGCTCAGAGGGAGATAGGCCCTGACCTCACCTCCTGCAAGGAGTAAAATAAAAAAAAAAGAGGGAAAACATTCCAAAGCAGGTTCCAACAGTTATGGCCTCTTTTATTGGCTGGCCCAGTTTATGTAGCAGCTGCTCTGTATATAACCTCGCCTGGAAATGCCATCCCCTTCTCCCCTCTTCCCGCCCACCCCTCCCCTGCCCCAATGTCCCCAGCTCCATGTCCACGAAGCTCTTGGTTTAGGGAAGGCAATAACCGAGATAGGGAGGCACCAGGTGGGCAGCCAGCTGTCCCAATTGGCCTAGGATAAGGGGCTTTTAGTGCTAAAACTAGGATAGTCCCAAGCAAACCAGGACAAGTTGATCACTGTGCATCCAGAAGACACACCGGCCCGCTAGTCCGCAGACTGGCTGGTGTCTGGATGAACCCACAGGCTGGGGCCCTGGGGCAGCGTAACACAGCAGGGAAAGCAGCCTTGGACTCAGGCAGATTTGAATCCAGCAAGATTCATATCTCTGCGCTTTTGTATTCTTATCTGAGAACATGAAAACCAGGATTGGTAGGATTTAGTAAGAGGATGTGCCCATCACAAGGTGTTGCTCCCATATTAAAACCATCATCTGGTTCTTACGTGGTATGTGAATAATTCGAGGCATCTACACTGCCTTTAGGTTTTGCCAGGTGCTTCCACATACCCGGTCTCATTTGAGAATTCACGGTGAGCCAGGAAGTAGCTTCAGCCCCAATTTAGAGACGGGGAAGGAGGCCGGAGCGGAGAAAAGACAGCTCCAAGGCCATGGGCCTGGCAAACAGGACTCCAACTTGGGCCTCACTTTCCATTCTGCTACCTCCCACCTCCTAAAGTCTGCGCAAAACCCCAGCAGTGGGTGAAGTCTGGGAGTTCCCTGGCATAAAGGAGGTGTAGAGAAACCCATTTCCCAGCAAACTCACTCAGCTATCTGCTGCTGCCATGAACCTGGGGCACAGCTTGTGGGTGGGGGGGTGACGCACAGGTAGAGTTTCTAGATTGCATAATCACACAGTTCTGCTCTTGTTGCTCCTATTGTGCACGTTCTTTTCAAAATATATATTTTTATTGATTTCAGAGAGAAAGGGAGAGGGAGACAGATAGAAACATCAATGATGAGAACCACTGATCTGCTGCCTCCTGCACGCACCTCCCTACTGGGGATGGAGCCCACAACCTGAGCATGTGCCCTTGACTGGAATCAAACCCTGGACCCTTCAGTCCTCAGGCCGATGCTCTATCCACTGAGCCAAACCGGGTGGGGTGTGTACATTCTTAGAGCTACCCATCTAGCACCTCTGCAGGGTCCGCTCCCATGCCTCTAGAGTAGAAACTTCAATTCTGGATCACTCCCCACTGCCCTGGACAGCAATGCCGTGAAAGTCCCTAACTGCCATTCAACACCACTTGCTTTCCTGGCTGCCTTCTCCGAGGAGGTGTGTGGGATGTGACCCTGGGTCACTGGTTGGGGGGAAAGCGGCAGCCTGGCTGGGAATTCAAATCCACTAACACTTCTTTCCAGGGAGGCTGCTCTTGGGAAAAGTGTCCTCAGGGGCTTTGTCCTTTGCTTTCCAGGCTCCATCTGTGTGACCTTTCCTCCCCTTCTCTGTGGGAACTGCCTCCTCGCATTCACTCTCCACAGTGCAGCCTGAACGCCACCTTAAAAGCCCAAAGCTTCGCCACCTCTGAGCGGCAATTACATGAACACAAGGAAGGAATTATTCTGGGGGCAGATGCGTTCTAAAGAATGTCTTTAACCTCAGGCCTGTAGTCAGTCATTTGCTATAACACAGATGGACTTTGAAAACCTGTTTCTTCAGACAAGCCAGTCACAAAAGACCGCATATCGTACGATTCCGTTTCTATGAAGCGCCTAGAATAGTCAAAACTATGGAGACAGAAAGTAAATTAGTGGGTGTCTAGGGGCGGGTGGGAGAAATGAAGAGTGCCTGCTAATGAGTATGGGGTTTCTTTGGGGAATAATGAAAATATTCTAAAATTCTACTGTAATGTTTGCACAATGTTATAAATATACTAAAATTAATTGGATATAATTTAAGGTAGGTGAACTGTATTTCAATACAGTTTAGAAAGGAAAACATAAAAATAAAAGATTGTAAGTCATAAAGAAAAAGCAACAACAGTTGTTTGGAATGCAGTGCTGCTTTAGACCAAGTCCAAGGTTATTTTACCCAGTTTTAACCTTCCGCAGATTTGAGGGATAAGACAGCAAGGCAGTTCCTCTGGGATGACAGCTCCGACGGACTCTTTGTTGAAGTGGTTTTGTTTATGTTATTTTTCACAGTGTTTTTTCCTTTTTAGATCTTTGTCCCAGAGTGCTGGCTACAAACTGTCATACTCCTGTGTCCTAGTCAACCCACCCAGTGGCCTAACACAGCTGACAGCAGCAAAGCCTTCCCAGTCTAACAGCCACCGGGTGACTGGCCATTGCCTTCCCAAGCCTCCCTCCTCCCTACCTGAGCTCACAGGACAGTGACAAATTCCATTTAGATAACAGCAGCTCCCAGAGCAGGGTAACCAACAGGTGGGGATGGCATCTCATCTAGTCACACTTGTGGAAGGCTTGTCAGAAGTTTCTTTTTCTTTAAAAAAAACAAAAACGTTCTTATTGATTTCAGAGAGGAGGGGAGGGGAGAGAGATAGAAACATCACGGATGAGAATCATTGATCAGCTGCCTCCTGCACGCCCTCCACTGGGGATCAAGCATGCAACCCAGGCATGTGCCCTAGACCAGAATGGAATCCGGGACCCTTCATTCCACAGGCCGACACTCTATCCACTGAGCCGAACCAGGCAGGGCCAGAAGTTTTCCTTGGGTCTGTTTTATGCTGTGATCTTAGACTTGCTGAAGGACTCACTTCCATTCTAGCCCTGCTCATATTGATTATTTGGGCTCAACAGTACGTACGTAGATTGATTTTCCCCTCCTCAAACTGAAAAGGATCGCAGCAGTGTTAGTATATTGCAGTTTCCACTGGGTGGTATACGCACTGAATAAATAATGGTGTTACCTGGAAAAACCTCGTCAAAAGGAGCAGTGATGGAAAACTGGGTAAAGGAGTTAAGTTGCATCTTAATTACACCACCAATTAGTTAGGGTGGTCCAGTGAATACCTAAGCTCGTCTATGGTGGACTCTCCACCCCCACTCTGATCCATTATATATATATTTTTAATTAACCAAGAAAGAATATTTTAGTGACCTGCACCTTAGGTACAAAACACAAACGGGCAGGAGAGGGGGAGGGAGGAAGTGTCCTCTTGTGGCGGAGGTAACAGGCAATACTCCTCTTATTCTGCAAATCTCTCCGTCACTTCCTTCTGTAAATCAGCAGGAAGGAAATACATCCACCGGGGGCCTCGGCTAATTTGTTCTTAATTTAAGGACAACGAGGCAATTCCTACCTCCTTTCTCCCCTCACCAAAGAGCGAGCTGAAGATTTTCTCTCACTGCCAGCCCAACTAGTAGCTGGAAACCATGGAGGCTGTGGAATGAACTTTGGCTAACTCCGAGGGACATCTGATACGCGGCGCTGGGCTTGGCGGTAAGCCGGGAGTTAGGTCTCCCTTTCATTTTGCACTGATTCCTCTCCATGACATGTTTTCCTACCTGCAAGTGTCAGCACTCATTCTGGAAATACCTCTAAACTGGCACGCTTCTTGAGCTGTTCCACTAAAAAATAAAAATAAATAAAAAATATCTTTGCCGTGAACATTGGCAGAAATAGGTCCTAGGGGAGAAAATACCCGTTTGCTTCCTAACGCCTTCTCTCCCGCTCCAGGTGCTGTGGCGGAGAAGAGCCGCGGGGACAGAAAGCAAACAGGAGCCCGTTCTCTCTCTCTCTCTCACCTGCACGCTGGCAGCGGCGTTCGCCTTTCCCGGTTCTCGAGGCCCGCGGCTCGGGAAAATGCGAGCTGAGCAGCAGCGAGGAGCCCGCCGCGGGCCCGGCTCCGGGACGGCCGGCGGGGCTGGCCAGCGGCCGGCGAAGGCACCTGCGCCCGGGCCGCGTCGGGGCTTCCCCGGCGGGATTTCAACGGGCCCCGGCGCGGGGGCGTGGCCTGGGCGGAGCCGCGGCCTCCGTGGGCCGGACGGGGCGGGGGATCCCGGCGGCTCCGCCACCGTGTGGGGAAGACGGGGTTCCGGGAGCGGGCGCCTGTCTCTTTAAACGCCAGGGGCTGCGCTCCCGCCCGGGGAGCCCGGAGCCGGATCTACAATCCCGTCCCTCCCGCCCCGGCGCTTGTTGCTCGCGGGGCCCGAGCGGGAGCTGCCACCGCCGGGCGGGGGAGCCGAGCGGCTCCTTTCTCCTCCTCCTCCTCTTCCTCGCGCCACACCTCCCCCGAGAGCCGTTGGAGGGGGGACGGCAGCCCCCGCGGGAGGCCGGAGGCGCGGGGTGAACGGGCGCTGCCCGCCGCCTTCGAGTCCCCAGGCGCTAAGTAGCCGAGGGGGCGAGACATGCGTCGCTGCCCGCCGCCCAGCTTCGCTGCCGCCCGCGCCAGGCGAGGAGGGACCGGGGCGCCCGCACCTGCAAACTCGCCCTAGAAGTCTCGGGGTGCGGCGGCCCCCACCCGTCCCCCGTGGACTCCACCTCCCGGCGGGTGAGTGTGCGCAGGTAACCCGAGCGGGAGGGCACGCGCCGGGGGAGGGAGCGGCAGCGGGGAGCCGGCGGAGGGGCCCACCTGCCCGGACCGCGCCACGCCGCCCTCGCCGGCTGCCCCGGGGGAGGAGGCGTGGGGGGCGAGGCTCCTCTCTGGTTAGTGGAGCCCCGGGTGGAAGCGGCTTGTGCCGGGGGGACCGGAGGAAAGTTTCTCTTGCTCGCCCCTCCCGCCTGGCCTGGGCAGGTAGGGCGCTGGCGGAAGCGGTAGGAGCGGCCGGGACGGCGGACTTCTGCCCGAGCGAGGGATCGGGGGCAGAGCTGGGGCCGGGGGTGGAGCCGGAGTCGCCCGGCTTCCTGGGGCCGTGGCCCGGCAGGTGGAGAAATGAGGGGCGGCTCGCTGCCCCCGCAGAATGGCTCCCGGCGCACGATCCGAGCCTTCCCCCCGCCCCGTAGCTCAGCGCCCGTCACCCGGAGGGGCTCCCACAGGGCTTCCTCGCCTTCCTCTCCCAACAGGTGGTCGCAGCCCCTGTCCGGGGCCCCGTGCCAATGACCCTCGTGCCGGTTCCGCTTTCTCCCCTCTCGGCGGCGTGAACGCGTGTCCGGCCTCGCGATGGGCAACCAGGTGGAGAAACTGACCCACCTGAGTTACAAGGAAGTTCCCACCGCCGACCCGACCGGCGTGGACCGGGACGACGGGCCGCGCATCGGGGTCTCCTACATCTTTTCCAACGATGACGAGGAAGTGGAGTCGCAGCCGCCGCCCCAGGGTCCGGATGGCGGCAGCGGCTTGCCCAGAGGCGGGGACGGGCCGCCGCCGCCGCGGCCCCCGCCGCAGCCTTACGACCCCCGGCAGCACGAGGTGGAGTGCTCCGTGTTCTACCGCGACGAGTGCATCTACCAGAAGAGCTTCGCGCCGGGCTCCGCCGCGCTGAGCACCTACACGCCCGAGAACCTGCTCAACAAGTGCAAGCCCGGCGACCTGGTGGAGTTCGTGGCCCAGGCGCAGTACCCGCACTGGGCCGTGTACGTGGGCAACTTCCAGGTGGTGCATCTGCACCGGCTGGAGGTGAGCAACAGCTTCCTGACGGACGCGAGCCAGGGCCGCCGCGGCCGCGTGGTGAACGACCTGTACCGCTACAAGCCGCTCAGCCCCGGCGCCGTGGTGCGCAACGCGCTGGCGCACGTGGGCGCCAAGGAGCGCGAGCTGAGCTGGCGCAACTCGGAGAGCTTCGCCGCCTGGTGCCGCTATGGCAAGCGCGAGTTCAAGATCGGCGGCGAGCTGCGCATCGGCAAGCAGCCCTACCGCCTGCAGATCCAGCTCTCCGCCCAGCGCAGCCACACGCTCGAGTTCCAGAGCCTGGAGGACCTCATCATGGAGAAGCGGCGCAACGACCAGATCGGGCGCGCGGCGGTGCTCCAGGAGCTCGCCATGCACCTGCACCCGACCGAGCCGGAGGAGGGCGACAGCGACGCTGCACGGACGAAGCCGCCTCTCGAGCGCCCCCCTGAGCCCAGCTGGGAGGAGGAGGACCGAGAGGCGGTGGTGCACTGATGGGGCCAGCTGAACGCAGATCTGTGAGAGGAAGCTGTTGCCTGCAGCCGCTGCCCCCTCTCTCCATTCCTCTACCATCAGCTTCTGGGCCATTTGGAAACTAGAGAGTTGGCGAAAGGCGCAGCCAGCTGTGCCTTGAGCTTGTTACCTTGACAGAGGAAGAAGAGGGTGCAGGTAGGAGGAAAACTTTGGTTGGGGGCACGGCCTGCCCACCCTTGCAATCTGTCTTCTTTCTGAGGTGGGCCAAATTGTGGACATGCCTGGCACTAAGTCCCTGCTGGACCTGGGTCCAAAATTGACCCTTTTTATGCACACAGGGGTGGAGAAAAGTTGGGAGTACCAAGGCCTGCCATTGCCTCCTACCCACTGACCCCTACCCTGGGCTTGGAGGATGCCCTGTCCTAAGGCCAGAGTGGGGTTGTGGGGTTGTCTGAAGACAGCCCTCTGTCCTCTATCCCTGTGGAGCTGTGTGTGGGATCCAGGAGGCTGAGTGACTTATTTTATGGGCCTCCTGGGAGGCAAGCCTGGAGGAACCAGAACCAGGTCTGCAAACAACAGACCAAAACCGAGCAGCTGCCTGTGAAGTGGAACAAAATGTCCAGTCAACTTGGGCTACAAAACAAAGAGTTTGCTACCTCCCTCCTCCCCATCCCCAAGTCATTCGTCTTCTGGAGCTCCTACCCCCTCCTGCTCCACCAGCCACTTCCCAGGTTGTAAGTAAATCATCGTCATAGGCCAGCTAGGGGAAGGATTCAATTATGGTTCTGTTCGGCCGCCTTTGTTTCTAGCCTGCTGTGGTAGGCATTTACAGCTGTGTTATTTGTTATCAAAGGATGGAATAGCCTTTTGTGTCTCTGATCTAATTAAACCTGCTAGGCTGTGTTCATCCGCAGGTCGCACATGGGATTGGCTGGTGCCACCCCATAAAGTATCCACTACAGAAGCAGCCAAACAGGTTTGTCCTGGTAGGATTAGTCAGTCACTCCCACTGAACCCCATTCCTGAACAATGAAGGTAACCTTTTTAAAACATGAGGCTTTGATGGTGGTCCTGTGAATTTTAATTTTCCCTTCTCATTTTTGTTCTTCCGCTGTTAAAATCTTAGGCCTGAGGCCTACTTCAGTGACAAGGTATTTATTTTGGTAGTGACACTTGATGCACACTTAATTCAGAAGTTGCTCAGAGTCTTTTTATGTGGAAGCAGTCTCCTTGGTGCTTGGAGGACACCCCTTCAGAATGCTTTCTCCAGAGAGCTGAGGGCAATCGCAAATGCCACGTGGTGTAGTCAGTGCCAAATCTGGCGGCACTCCTAAAGCACTGGTTCCTGATTGTGGGATCTGTTGGCAGCAGGCTGGCTAATCCCAGTTGGATCTTCTGCTGAGCTATAGTTTGCTTTGTTATGAGGCTTTAAACATTTTTTACAACCCGTTCCTTGCGTTCATGTGAGCTCTTTAATGATGTGTGCCCTGCACTTCAGAATGCATCTCTGCCGCACAATGGCATTGCTAACGCTGTCTCAAAAGTCGAGTCGAGTTTTTCTTTCTGTTGGGTGTCATTAGAGATTACGCTGAACATACACTGAACATGTCATTGTGTGACCTAATTCTCACGGTTGGAGTAGAATCATATTTGAGCCTCTACAGTGTGGTCATCCTTGGGCCTCCTGCCTGGAGAAACAAGACTCGAAGGATGTCCTGTTATACTTTTTCGGACTTGGCATTTGAGGCCATAATTTTTAAGGCTTCATGGCACCTCCACATGACGTCACTTCATTCATAGGGCATTAGCCATGTTCCCTGCTTCTGCAGGAGTCTCCAGACAGGTCCTGTCACTTGGTTAAAGGTGAACCACACTCGACCCCAGTCTGCATCTTTGAAGACACATCAGTCTCCTGTTGGGAATGTAAGTAGTTTCCACGTGTTGGGAATGTAAGTAGTTTCCACGTGTAGTAAATCTCACCACTTAGTGTTGATGTTGTCTTGCTCATGGAAAAGCGGAGCAAGAGAAACGTGGGTGCAGGCATTGAGGAGAGCTGCTCTACCTAACAGATTTGGATTTTCCTTGATGTTTAGCACAGTATTGACAGTTGGAAGGAATGACTGACGGGCAGGCAGCAGGAAGGAAGAACAGGCAACACTCCTTTCCACTCCCCCATCTCTGTCTCCCTCTTTTGCTCTCAAATGGAAAGTGAATGTCAGTTGGTCACATTGAGGTAGAGCAGTGACTATCTGTTGTTGCAAACAAACTGCTTTTTGTGAGAAGTCTCAACGTGATGAACAACTGTAAGATCTACACCAGTGATCACATTCTGCCTCTAGCAAACAGGTTTTTGATAACAGAAGAGGAAATAGATCTACGCCACACGCTGCTTTCCCATGGCAAGCAAGCATTTTGTACAGGGTGCTGGCCGTGTGGAGTCTGAGTACTTAGGAACTGTGATGCCGTTGGAAGTGTTTGTAGGCTTGTACAGCTTCAGGTAGAGCAACAACCAGCCAGCGAAGGTGCTGAGAAAGGAGAAGGGAACCAGCTCTCGGCTCTGCTTCAACATGGCAGTGTTGTGGGTGAGTTTTAATCCTAGGCAGTGGCTGCATCTGGCACTTAAAAAAAACAGCATATATATATATATATATATTCAATAATTTGTTTCTCCTTCAGATTAAGACTTTAGAACTATTTTGTACTTCGAATTACAGATGCTCTTTGAAGGAAAGAAACATTGATTCTGAGGTTCTTCAGAGGCTCTGGCAGGGATGAGCAGGACACCCGAGTGGAACGTGTGCTAAGTGTAATCAGACAAATTCTATTTTCTTACTTGAGCAGCTATTTTATGGGACTGCTTATGTATGTCCGAGGAGCCCACAACTTCAGCCACATAGCTTTTTGTACTGCAAGAACTCAACTTTTTGTAGCTTTTATTTCACATTTAATTTAAAGTAACTATAGCACTAAAATGCCTAACAGAAGATTTTCCTCCAGACCTATAAGGAAATTTTATGAAAAGTGATCCTTCAGTGGTTAAACTTCTCATGTCGTTGGTGCTTCTGACCCTAATAGCACCACTAGACAACACAACAACCACATGGAAACATATTTTTGGAAGCAAAACTTTAATTTTATACGACATACGCTATGGAGAGTGAAGAAAATTTAAGGATTACTTGTTTTCTATTTTTTTCTTAACAAAATGGAATTCACTGTGTCGAAGACTCTTGATATTATGTGATTGTCGAAACGTTTTTTATGCCAGTAAATTGAAATAAAATCCAGTATGATCATGGTCATTGAATGGATTTGTCCGAAAAGTTACATTTTATTTATGATTTTTAAAAATCAGGGTAATTAAACTTTTCATTGTGCTGTTTTGTTCTTCAATAAATTTGTAACCCATGGAGAATTCCATTGATGAACACGATAATTTCCACATGTGTATTATTTCTCAGTGAACTGTGTAAACTTTAATTTTGTTGAAGGTTGTATGTTAACTCTATGTTATGTTCTCATACCACTTCTTGAGAAGGAAGTTCTAATTTGAAATTGTATCATTTCCTTCAAAATGAAGGGCAATGCTTAGTTAAATAAAAAATTGATAACATCTTTTCAACCATTTCCTCTTTACTATGTCTTATTAAAATAAAATCTGTCAGGTTCTTTTGAAAAATGCTTCGAGGGTTTCCAATAAACCATCTATTACAGTTAACTGAATTTATATATATAATCCCCACTTGTATACCTTTTTTCCTCACATTTTTGGTCCATATCCAGGTTCCTCAACTTACCTGCAGTTTTTCTGAGAATATTAGTGCGTATCTTCTCAAGTGCTCAATAGACAATTGGATGAATTAATTTAGTGACTGAAAACCCTCCCTGTATTTACAGTGTGAGAATTAATGACCCATTGTTTCTAGGCTATTGGTGTGTTCATGAAAAATGTCCCATGAACGTAAATTTCCAATACACATTGATTTTCAGAATTAATGCAAACATTACTGGAAACCACATTTTGGAATCTACACTGGGGGGTTGAGGGATTACGGTCAGTAACCCATGTTGCATCATAGGTAGTTTCAGAGTCCCAGACAAAGAGAATGGGCTCAGTGAGCAATTTCATTACAGGAGATGGGCAAGTGTGATCTTTCGGCACGGTTGGCATGATAAGGAAGGGGTGCATTTGCCAGGAGTTGGTAAAGGAGCCGATGGGGCATCTGGGACTGGTGTGGGGGAGGCCACCAGCACATGGAAATGTACCATAATCCTATGAAGTCCCAATGTCTGAGTTTTGTGAAAAGACTCCTGTGAGACTTGTGAATAGGAAGAACGCTGACTGCTGAAGGTTGTAAAGAGCTCAGGTAACAGTGAGACCCTTTTTCCCTCGCGTGAAAGTCCTTGGTTGGAAGTGGTACTCGCTGCACAAGGAAGCAGGGGGAGGGAAACCTACTGGAATGTGTATTCTTGGGTGATTTTGGTGGAGGCTGCTGCTCCCATTTCTCCTAAGTGGACTGAGCTTGGTTAATGTAGAAAAATGACATGTTTGAAAGCATTTAAAAAGAGCTCAAAATGAATAGTCTCAAAATATGTGCAGAAGGGCTTTTAGTTCCTTTTACTGAATTTAGCAAAACTGCTGAGTGAACAAACACAGCAATTTTATCTGCAGAGTAGATGCAAGAATGATTAGTGTCCATTTGCAATCACAACAGGGTACTACGTATTTATGAAGGGTTAGAGGATGTGGAGCCATAGCCTGGGTATTAGAACATACAGAAATTAAACAAATGGAAACCTCCAGAGATAGTCCATACTGCTGAGCTTGTTTCAAAGGGGAAATCAACTTCACTTCTCCATAGAGGACAGAGTATGA
Source organism: Murina feae (assembly GCA_004026665.1). Lineage (NCBI taxonomy): Eukaryota > Metazoa > Chordata > Mammalia > Chiroptera > Vespertilionidae > Murina > Murina feae. Next base: position 25,355 of record PVJC01003129.1, read on the forward strand.
TAAAAGGTGGCTCTGTGAATGCTTATGATTGGTAGGATTCAAATAAAGTAGATGTGTATAGGTTTAGTTGGAGTAGTGTTGGAGAAATTAGATAAAAAATTCTTGAAGGTGCAAATGGTGGAAGAGAATGGGGCATAACTAACATTGATGAGGCACTTAACTGGGAAGCTCCCAAATTCCTATTGTCTAACATACAAAGATAACCTGACCTGTGGTTTCTTTTCTTTTTATTATTTTAATCTTTATTGAAATTATTATGTATGACTTCCTTTTCCCTTCATTAATCCCCTGCAGTCCACCCCGACCCTACCGCCCCAGGCTTTCACCACCTAATTGTCCGCATCCATGGGATATCTAATCTAATAAAAAAGTAATATGCAAATTAACCCTCACTCCATGACACCCACAAACCATGCCCACCAACCAATCAGGAGCAAATATGCAAATTAACTAAGATGGCGGCAGCCACGGAGCTGGAGTTGCCCTCTGCAATGGAGGAAGCCAGGGCCCTGTGGGCCCTGAGCTCTACTCAAGGCTACAAAGTTTCAATTACAGAAGATAAACCCCAGATACCTGCTGGGCTGGACCTTGAGTTGCCAAGGGCAACTAGGCTTTGAGCGGGGGGGGGGACCAAAGCAACAAAGTTTCAATTACAGAAGTTAAATAAATCCCAGATACCTGCTTCTAGCCAGGCACCCCAATAGGGATCCAAACCCTGAAGGGGCTGTGGGCAGCCTGAAAATGGCCCTCAGCCCCTCACCCAGGCTGGCCACACCCCCATGGGGTGAGGGTCCCCACTGGGGGGCTTAGCCAGCCTGCAAACAGCCATCAGCCCCTCACCCAGGCTGGCCAGGCACACCACCTGGTGAACAACCCCTGAGGGGTCCCAGACTGCGAGAGGGCACAGGCCAGGCTAAGGGATCCCCCTGAGTGCACAAATTTTTGTGCACCAGGCCTCTAGTATGTGTGTGTACATATATATGTGTGTGTGTGTGTGTGTATATATATATATATACACACACACACACACACACACACGCACACAAGATCTTTGATTGATTACCTCCCACCCACCCACCCATGCTCCCCCACCTTCCCTCTGAGATTCCGCACTCTGTTCTATGCTTCCATGTCTCTGGCTCCTATCTGTTCATCAGTTATTTTGTTAGTTTCTACATATGAGTGCGATCATGTGATACTTAACTTTCTTTGTCAGACTTATTTCACTTAGCATGATACTCTCCAGGTCCCTTCATGTTGTCTCAAAGGGTAAGATATTGTACTTTTTTTACTGCTGCATAGTATTCCACGGTATAAATGTACCACAGCTTTCTTATCCACTCATCTACTGATGAACACTTAGGCTGTTTCCAGATCTTACCTATTATAAATTGTGCCACTATGAACATTGGGGTGCATACATTCTTTCTGATTGGTGTTTTGGGTTTCTTAGGATATATTCCTAGAAGTGGGATGATCACTGGGTCAAATGGCAGTTCCATATTTAAATCTTTGAGGAAACTCCATACTATCTTCCATAGTGGCTGCACCAGTCTGCAGTATACTAGGGTCCCCTTTCACATCCTCATAAGCACTTGTCATTTGTTGATTTGTTGTTGGTAGCCATTCTGACAGGTGTGAGGTGATGCCTCATTCTTTTAATTTGCATCCTTTTAATGATCAATGACTTTGAGCATTTTTTAATTTGTTAGCTGTCTGTATATACACTTTGGAGAAGTGTCTATTTAGGTCCTTTGCTCATTTTTTAGTAGTATTGTTTGTCTTTTGTTAAGTTGTATGAGTTCCCTATAAATTTTGGAGATTAACCCCTTATTGGATATATCATTGGCAAATATGTTCTCCCATGCAGTAGGCTCTCTTGTTACTTTGTTGATGGTTTCTTTTGCTGTGCAGAAGCTTTTTATTTTGTGGAGAGCCATTTGTTGATTTTCTTTTTAGTTTCCATTGTCCAAGGAGATGTATTAGTAAACAATAATGTTTTGCTGCTCATGGATTCTTCTATTTTTTTTTATGGTTTCCCATCTTACATTTAAGTCTTTTATCCATTTTGAGTTTATTTTGTGTAAGATATAAGTTGGTGATCTAGTTTCTTTTTTTTACATGTATCTGTCCAATTTCCTCAACACCATTTCTTGAAGAGACTGTCTTGACTCCATTGTATGCTCTTGCCTTCTTTGTCAAATATTAATTGAGCATAGTGGCTTGGGTCAATTTCTGGTGACCCGTAGTTTCTATCCTCATGTAACTTATATCCTAATAGGTAAGGCAGGATTAGAGGATCCTAATTGTTGAGCCAAACTGAACGTAGAGTGTCTGACCTAGGCACACCGAATCAAGTAGTGTTAAGGGTTGGCAGTCAAACTCCCTGGGTTTCTCTAATCCAGGCTCTGCCTACAGTTAACCTTGGGAGAACTTACACACTTGCTTGAAAAAATGTATTTCCTCTTCTGTATTGTGTCGCTTGTGTCACTGGATTCATTTAACTCTCTCCATCTAAGTTGTATTTGAAAAAGAATATAATTAATTAATATATAATATATCATAATATAATTGGGCTACAATAATGGTATCTACTTCAAATGGATGTTGTGAGCACAAAAGGAAACTATGGCCATAAAGCCCAAATCAATACCTACTATGATTAACTAGAGAAAATTTGGGCTATTGTGTGTATTCAGAAGCCTTATTCAAATTCAATAAAGTTACTGTGTGGGAAAGAGAGGTGTTCTTCCCTTTAGTCTTAGAGAATTTCTTAGCTAGATCTAAGAAATTGGTAGATATAAGAGATAGTCTAGTTCACACTTTAGTTGTTTAGCCACTGCTGTCATGTTTCAAATATGTCTTGAGCTTTGATCTTTGGTAGATGACCTGTTTAACTATTTTTTATTATGTTTACTCATTAATTCAAATATTTCCTGAGAACTTGGAAGGTACTAGGTGGTGGAGAGGCAAGGGAGGGGCATGGATAAGGAGGAATATTGCAGTAATAATATTAACAATGGTGAGGTCACCTTGCCCACCCTGCCTATTTTAGTCATCACACAGCCTTCTGGACAGATGTTAATCTTTTCATTTCATAGTTGAGGAAACAGGTGTAGAGAAATGAGGTGATTTGTCCGTGGTCATATAGCTGATAAATGGCAGCTTCTGGCCTGGAACAGGATTGCTGGTCTCCAAAGCCCCAGTCTGTGGAGGGCCACCTAGAGATCATCTGATACTCCCACTGTTTTGACCAACTCTTCCTTCTTACCTGTGGAGAATACCTTATTCTCACCAGCATGTGGTGTGCAATATTATCTGAATAGCACAGATATTTGCAGCAACCTCGAAGCAGTGACTCTGGCAGGCAGGAAGAGTAAGAGAGGCAACTCTGAGCCAAGGAGAATTTTACTTCTGTATCAAGATTAACAATGACAAGCCTAGGGCAAATGTTCACCACCTTATAATTGCTCCCACCCTCCCTGTGGCTGATTGCTATGCTATTCCCTGCTCAGATGTCCTTCTGTCTGCCCATTTGTGACTTCATTTCCCCCTTTAGGGAAAGGTCTGGTCACACAGGTCTGCTTGCAACCATGGCTCTAAACCCTGACCTGCTGTGTGACCTTGGGCAAGTTAGTAACTTCTTTAAGCCACTGTGACTTATTTAAAATAAGCGGGGCTAGCCTGGACGGTATTGCTCAGTGGTTGAGTGTTAACCTGTGAACCACCGGGTTGTAGTTCGATTCCCGGTCAGGGCACGTGCCCAGGTAGTGGGCTCGATCCCAGTGTGGGATGTGCAGGAGGCAGCCAATCAATGATCCTCTCTCATCATTGATGTTTCTATCTCTATCTTTCTCTCTCCCTTCATCTCTGAAATCAATAAGGATATATTAAAAATAAATAAATAAATAAATAAATAAATAAATAAATAAATAAATAAATGTGGGGGTAGTGGTAGTGGGAGAGCCTACTCCAAAGGGCTGTTCATTGCCTCCCATGAGACAATGAAATCCAGTGTAGGTGGGGGCTCTGAGGTGTGGTGTGGTAGCCATATCAGCTCTGCCATAAGTGGCTCTGCTATGAATATGATGGAGGACCTTGAGCAATTCCCTGTGCCACTCTAGGACCCCGGATCTACCATTCTGTGTGTGGAGTACCAACTCCAGCAGGAGGGGTCTATGACAAGATTCAAAGTGCAACTTTCGCCTTTGGAATGGCTATAGAAGTTGCTAGATGCTCTACTTAATTATAATTAATTAACACTACTAAGTACTGATTCATTGGCTATAGTAAATGTAAGTGAGTTAATAAGGATAATACTAAAAAAGACTGAATTTTAGGGACTGCTTTTATTGTGAAAAGTAGGGACTATATACAAATATGTTTTTGTACTGGCAAATTTTGTTACGATCTTATATTAGGACCAAATCAGGGCCATCGATGGGGAAAAAAAGTGATGATAAGAGTAAATTAAATTAATTTATGTTTCCTTTTTTTTAGAAAAAGTATTTAGAATTTTTGTTTTTAGTTTAAATTTTTGAACACTGATTTTTTTCCCCACATACTAGAGTACATTTCTATTTGCTACCTGATTCTACTCTTGGCCAATACAAGGAGTTCTCCTGTATCTCAATGGATATGCATGACTTATTCTACTTTATTTTAATGGAATATATTTGTTTTTCTTTTTACTTCAGAAAGAGCAAGGTTGTTCATAAACTCATCAAGTATCAAACGGTGGCAGTTCTTTGTGCCAGTATCTATTGTAGTACTTAACAGAATAAAATACTGTATTTTTAGAGCAGTGTTAGATTTACAACAAAATTGAGTAGAAAACAGAGCATTCCCACATACCCCTTCTCCAAACTCACAGCCCTGCTACCACCAACATGGGTGTTAGCGAGATCAATGGTTACAGTGGATGAACTAACATTAACACATCATTGTCAGCCAGAGTTTATATTACATTCTCCTCTTTGTATTGTACATTCTATAGTTTTGACAACTCTATCCATCACGATAGCATCATACAGAATAATTTCACTCATTTCTTCCCTCTTTCCCACATGGCGGTGGGGAGGGGTCCAGAATAGACTTCCTGGGGCAAGGTGAGCAGGTAGGGGTGGTCTTATCTGAGCAAGGTTCTGCCAAGAGTCCTGCTCCCATCTCATCAGCCCTTTATTTTAGGAGTACATCATACATCTGTCTTTGTATGACAGGGGAAAGGGTGTCTGTAAGAACAGATATCATACGTTGCTTAGTAATTCCTTTTTTCTTTTCACAGAGCTGGTAGGGATTTCAGCTGACTGGGGGACATTAGGGAAAACGCTGGAGAATCTCGATTTTACTGCAGTCACGGTGTTCTCTTATCTTGAATGCCACCATCACCCAGCCCACTTGAGGCAGTTCCAAACAGCAGCAGGCTGCTGAGGACTGGGGCTGCTCTGTGTTTTCAGAGAGCTGAGAGGCAGCGTGGAAAGCACTGGCCAGTGTCGCAGTCAGTCCCAGGGCAGTCACCAGCACCTCCCCTTTCTAGGACTCCTGGGCAGATGGCCTCCCCTGACTCAGGAGGCTGCGTGATTCAATTGTAAAGTGAGGGTAATACATCACCTACCCTGTGGGGTTCTGGAGTTAGTGGTGATATCCGTACATCACTCAGAACTAGTCCTGGCGCGGAGTTACATGCTCAGGGATTGATCGGTGTCATTATCCATTTCCCCCTTTTTCAGTTTTGCTTGGTGTTTTTGACACAACACCAAAATCTCACAGGTGAATTTCAGATTGGAGCAGGTTAAGCCAAACTTGACCAGAGTTTGGTCAGAGATGGCAAAACATTTGGTTTTGTAATGGTTAACACCATCTGGCCCCAGGTGTTTGGGGGAGAATCCTAAGTATGTGTATAACACACACACACACACACACACACACACACACACACACACACGCACGCACCCCAACAAGCCAAGTGCATCATTTCATCTGACTCTGGTTTGTCCCCAACCTGGCCACTTAACAGGTGAACCTCAGGCACGGCTATCAATACGAAGTTATGATTGCTTGATTATCTCCCTGGGCAATGCATTTCTCTGCCTGCCCTTTATCTTTTATTGTAATACTGTCATTTATTATTTTTCTTACATTTTAAAAATAATATGTGCTTCATATAAAATAAGTTCAAATACCAAAGTGCATAACATAAAAGTGAAGGGCATCCTCCAGCACCTCCTGTCACCCTGCTCCACCTCTAACAGACTTATCAGTAGTAGGTGTGTCGTGTGTTTCTTCTAGACATTTTTTCCATGAATATTTAGATATGCTATTTGCATATATTTTCCCCAGTTTTTAAAAATTATATTAGGCTACCTGTATTATTCTACCTTTTTTACTCATCCATAAATTAAGACTTTAATATTAGTACATAACATGTCTAAAATATCTCTTTTAAAAAGTGTTTAAACAGTTGTTTAAGTATTTCACAGTAAGAAGCTTTTGTTTCTTATTTATGCCCCAGAGGCCCAGTGCAAGAAATTGGTGCACCGGTACGATCCCTAGGCCTGGCCAGAGATCAAAGTGTGAGCATCTGGCATGGAAGAGCAGGTCCCAGCTGACCTCTGGGCCCTGGGCAGCACCTGGGCCCCCACGTGCCCCCTCTCTGCCTGAGTCACAGCATCCAAGTCCCCATGCGGAGATGCCGTGAGCGTGGCTGAAGGCCAGGGTGCAGCGTGGGCCTCTGGGCTGCCCAGTAGTGCCACACAGAAACCGGGCAGGTAGTGGTCAAACTCTCACAGACTGCCTCACAGACTACGCAAAAAGCCTGGCTCACCCAGAAGAGGCCACATGGGTGGAGCAGGCGCGTGGGGGGGGGGCCAGGATGTTGTGTGTGTGGGGGCTTCCCCTGCACACAGGCCCTGGCATCCCGGTGGGGGGGGGAGAGTAGCAGGGGGAGTGAGAGCGAGCTCAGCAGACACCCCACATTCTCACCACACCTCCATCCCCATCACCCCCATCCCCAGGTAGCCAGCAAGAGGTTTCAGCCCCCTGCCCGGGAGTCATGTTATTGATGCCTGCCATGTTTTTCTCCACCCCCTGGTGGTCATATGTCATGGAAAGTGGTCAAACTCTCAGTGGAACATCTGCCTGAGGGGACAATTTGCATATTAGGCTTTTATTATATAGGATTCTCTCATCGATGTCTATTCAGACTATACCCAATGTTTCCTAATTGCACTATGATACCACGAACATCTTGCTATACCTGTCCTTGGCATATGTGTGAGTATTTCTGAAGAATATTGTAGTGTCATTTCTGGATTTAAGGTTATGCAAAATTTATATTTTAATAGGAACAATCATATGGCTCTCTATAAAAGATTGTGCCAATTTACAGTAATGCTAATAACATTCTCAAGTGTTTGAAAATGTTTGTTTACTCATTGGCAAAAAAAATAGTGTATTATTGTTTGATTTTCTATGAGAGTTTTATTTTTTACCACTTGAGCTGTTCCCATTGGTATCACCAAGAATTCTAATCAGTGGTTTACACGTTTTATTCTTTTATAGACTTTCTAATCTCTCAGCATTTGGTTATTGGATCAGCCTGGCAAATTATAGAGTCCAATCTATGAACTTAAATGAACAGTAGAAAGTAGTGGTGGAAGGCATCCAAAATCATCCTTCTTTTAAAAATGTACATCAGAGTGTTTTACACCCTTTAGTGGTTGCCAATAATGCTTAGATTGAAATCGGAGTTTCTGCCTGTGGCCTGTTGGTTTGCACAACTGGACCTCTGCTTATGTTGCCCACTTACTACTCCCCCTTACAAGGTATACTCCACCTTCACAGGCTTAAAATTATTTTTCTAAACTCTTTCTTACTTTAGAGCTGTGTTTGTGTTTGTGTGTATGAGTGCACACACACATAAAAACATTATCAAACAATTCTTAAGTGTGCTATGATGACATGTAGTAAGACTATGTGGTAGGCAAACTAATGGTCCCCACCCCCAAAGGTATCTATATCCTAATCCCCAGAACTGTGAATATGTTTTCTGACCAGTCAAATCCCAACATTAACGATTCACTAGGAAAAAGAGCAAATACTCAGAGCCTCATATTTTCACTAATGTACCCCACATCACTTTGGACAAAACTTTCCTTTGAATGCCTATCACATCCACAACCTTTGCTTTGGAACTGCAATGTTTGCCATGTGGTTGGTACATCCACAGTCCTGGATTAGGCACTCTGGGTAGATTGGAATTGTGTTCAGAGGTATAACTAGTGATTCAATAGTTGTGTTCTTGTTGGAGAAATCAAAAAGTCAGAAGGAACTTGGAAATAGTAAAGACAGAATGAGACATTCAACTGTGATGCGTAGTTAAGGGCAAGAGAACATTTGGGTCACCTTGGTAGTCTGCAGCAATGACAACACTCATTTTTAACCTGGTACATTTCTAAAGCGCGTTTTACAGAGTATCTCATTTGATCTTTGCGTTCTTTCCTTAAGGTATTGTGACTATTTTCCTTGAAAAGGTGTGGGAATTGAGCCTCAGAGAAGGGGAAATACAGTGTTAATTGAGCACATGCTCTATGCCAGCCACCATGGTTGGAACCCTGACATGATATTTCATTTACTCTCCAAGATAACCTGGGAGGTTATCACTGTAAATTTCATTTTGCAGATGAAGTTATGACTAGTCCAAGATCACTGAGCTGTGAAATGGACCAAACAAGGTTGGCCCCCACAGTTACCTGACTCCTGGGTCAGTGGTCTTCCTGCTGCCTTGCCGTTACTCGTAGCAGTTACACTAGTCTGCAAGCATTGCCCAAATAATTTTGAGGGCTTCCCTCCAGATTTCTGCAGTGCTGCTCAAAGTTAAAGACTTAGTTCTTCTTCAATAGTCCCTGAAAAACGAGTTGAAGGCAGGAAACTGAACACCGAGAGATGAGAGAACTAAGGGACGGCAGGAGTCCCATGTGCAAGGAGCTTTGATTTTTACTGTAACTTTTTGTTTGGGCATCATTTCAAAGTCGCTTGAATAAGCGCAGTGTCAAAGAACCTCTGTCTCCCCATTATGCAGATTCATCTTCTGTTAGCATTTTATCCCATTTGAACAGTGCAAGTGGGGTAAGTTTCTAATGCCTAATTACCCAAGGACTCTGTGTGGCTAGCAGCTTCTTTATTCCTCATTTGAATTGTCCCGCAGCCCAGCTCTTGTATTTATTTTTATAAACTCCTCCCTGACCCACATTTTCAACTTGAGTTTTATATTATTGCTCAGAATCCCCCTTCTCTCTCACAGTGTGGGTATGAGTCTGGCTCAACAACTGATCAGCTTGAATTCAGATCACTGTTCCACCACTTAGGAGCCCTTGTAACATTTAGAGAGGCAGTTTCCTCATTTGAAAAAATGGGCCTGAACTAGTACCTTCTGGAGCATTTGTGAAGATTCCATTCCATTGAATCATGTGAAATGGGGTTTCATCCCAGCACCAAGCACAAGATAAATTCCCCTAGAAATGCAAACTCACATTGTTGAAGACCCATATTCACCCTATAGTTATTCACACAGCTGTACCAGTTGTCAAAATATTGAAACATGTTCATATCAGTAGATAAATAGCTACTTCCCTGAAACCCACCCATCACCTCCATAGCATCCCTATCTTCCTGGCCACTGTATTGGGACCCCCATGATGTTTGAACCATCCACCTAACAGGTAGAAGCCTGCAGAGCTGGGGCCTCCAGCAATCTGCCGCAGTTCTCCATGGGGCATTTTGATTGGTTGATGACTGTTAAACTATATCAATATCCTCACAGTGTATTAGCTTAGTGCCTATAATTACTATCACATCCACTTACAAAATATGAAGGAAGCAGGGGAGGGAATGAGGAACTTTGCTCAAAGTCACACAGAAAATGATGACTTAATCTTCAGTCTATTTCATTTCCAAACCATGTCCATTCTCTGTGGAGTAGAAGCCCTGTCTCCAAGCCTAGTTCAACCCTGTGACCTTGGGCAGGGGACTGCATCTCTCAGAGGGGGAACAGTGAGAATGATTCTTCTAGCTTCTCTGTCTCTCCAGGCTTTGAAAAGTGCCAAGATAGGGAAACTTCCTTGTCTTTTTGTTCAGGGCAAATCATCTGGTTCAGTGGTCAATTTTAGGCCAGAGATCAAACTCAACTTGTTAATTATTCACAAAGTTGGAAACGCTGCTCTTCTCTTGAAACTGCTTAAACCTGTTGAGATAAGCCAGAACTACGAAGCTAATCAAAACAAACTTGTTGAAAATAACTAGTCAAAGCAGAGCATACAAATGTTTTCAGAGAGGGAATGTGAGCCAGAGAAAGCAAAGGCACAATGAAAGGAGCATGGCCTTGGGAGACAAGAAGACTCCACTAATGAACTGTGTTCTATTGGGCAAGTCATGTAATAAGTAACCTATATTTCATCCTTTACAAATGAGAATAAGCATCTTGAAGAGTTCTTTAGAGTCAGACAATGTGGAGGCACAGCCTAGAGCTCATTGCCTGGCATCAGGAGTGAGAGTCCAAATATTTGCTAACCTGGACCCTAAAGAAACCAGAGTCACTATGAATCAGCATCCCACAAGTTCCCAGAGGCCGTCTGCAAGCCAGGAGTTAACCCTTTCCTTGCTAGATCACTGAGGACAGGGGAGTAGCTATTTGCCAACAAAATGGAAATCTTCCATTGTTCTATTCTGATGCCTTGACTACCCAGCATCCCTGGCCATTAGTAGAAGAAAGTGCTCGGACACCCTCAGGTCTGTTCTTCATTATATGAGAACTAGTGGCCGGTGCACAAATTTGTGCACATTGAAAGGAAATTAATGAGAAGAAATATTTTAATATCACTATTCACCCTTTCTCTATAATAGTAGTGTCAACCAAATTCATGATCGACAATGACAGATAAAAACACACTCATGCAATTGGTGTTAGTGAGAGCTTTATATATGTAGATAAATTTGCTTAATTAGACCTGCTTTCTGACTTAGCTAAACTTTTTCCAGCACAGTGAAGCACCCCAAATTCTCTTTCAGGTAATTGTCTGCAACACAGCAGTAAATATCAACACAAAGCAGATTATTATAGTAGGTCACTCAGGGAGAACGAAGGGTAAAATATTTAACTGCAGCAGTGTTTGACTATATTCTGCACAGTGAGGAAACCTGGAAATCATTTTCTTTTTTAAAAACCATATTTTTATTGATTTCAGAGAGGAAGGGAGAGGGAGAGAGAGAAACATCAATGATGAGAGAGGATCATTGATCGGCTACCTCCTGCATGCCCCCTACTGGGGATCAAGCCCACAACCCATGCATGTGCTCTTGACTAGAATCAAACCTGGGACCCTTCAGTCCACAGTCTGACGCCATATCCACTGAGCCAAACCAGGTAGGGCTGAAGTTATTTTCAAGGTCCACCATTTCTTCTTTTCAGTCGAGTCAAGTTTCTAAGCTTTCTAAATCTCCATTTTCCAGCTAATGAAAACAAAATAGCGTTCCACTGCATCTCCTATCTACCTACTTCTAGGACTTCTGTGAGGATCAAATAAGATGAGGCACGGGAAAATGCTTCACAGACATTTGGTCAAAGTGCAAAATGTTTCCACCTGGCTATAAAGCAAGTCACGTTCCTGGGCTGAAGAAACTCCAAGGAGGCTAGTTGCTAGGGAGAGGAAGCTGGTGTTGCTATGTGACATCATTACCCAGCACCCACTGCCACCATTTCCCAGCTGGGCTGAGCTGTGGGCCACATTTTACACCTTGGGGTCTTGGCAACATCGGCTGCGATTTGGTGGGCTATTGCTTTGGGATGGTGGCAGGGCCTGTGTTCCACTTGGGGGAAACCGAGTGTTGCTTTGTTGGCTCCGGGACCATGGTGCCACTTCTCTGTAAATGGTCAGTGCACATCACAGCAGCTCCTGCGTTGAGCGTCTGCCCCCTGGTGGTCAGTGTACATCATAGCAACCAGTCAGATGGTCAGACACTTAGTATATTAGCTTTTTATATATATAGAAGAGAAAATGAGAAGAGACAGCTCATAATTTAGGGGTTGGTTTGTTTCTAATGATACAGAAGGGGTAAAGGGAAAGTCTAAACCCCTTTCCTTCCTACCTCTGATCCTTGCTCCCCAGAAAATAACAATTAGTAGGGGATTTTTGTATCTCCTTCTAGAAATAGTTAGTGAACCTTTCTTCCTTTTATGCAAATGGAATCATAATGATAGCTAATATTTATCATGTGTTTGCTATGTGCACAGGAATAGATTAAGCATCTTGTATGGACTGTATGTTATTTAACCCTCATGACAATTCTGTGAAATAGGTACTGCTTTTATCTTCATTTTTTTCAGATGAGGAAACTGAGGTTAAATCACTTGCCTAAAGTCACACAGTAGGTAAGGACAGGAAAAGAACACAGGACATCAACATATTTAACTAATTATTCTGTTTTATACTTACACCAGAGGCTTGGTGCACAGAATCACGCACTGGTGGGATCTTTTGGCCTGGCCTGTACCCTCACACAATCCGGGACCCCTTGGGGGATGTTGGAGACCCAGTGCATGAATTTGGCCAGATCCCCACAGGCCAGGCCAAGGGACCCCACCAGTGCACAAATCTGTGCACCAGGCCTCTAGTATGCATATAAGATCTTTGGTTAATTTCTTCCCACTCTCCCACCTCCCTGCTTTCCTCTGAGATTCATCAGTCTGTTCCATATTTCCATGCCTGTGCACTGAGTGTCTGCCCCCTGGTGGTCAGTGCTCATCATAGTTACTGGTCGAACGGTCGAACTGTTGAACTGTAGAACAGTTGAACAGTTGAATGGTTGAATTGTCAAAGGGTCACTGAGGCTTTCATGTATATAGATGTATATTGATCTGTAATTTTCTCTTATTATGATATCTTTGTCTATCAGGATAAAGTAAACATCATAGAATGGTGTCTCACATGTCTCTGAGGTTCTGTTTATTTTCTTTTATTATTTTTAGTTCTTTATACTTAGTAATCTAATTTACCGGCCTTTCAGCTTATTAATTCTTCTGCTTGCTCAAAACTGCAATTGGGCCCCTCTAGTTAAATTTTCATTTCTCTTATGTCTTGCAACTCCAGAGTTTATTGACCTTAAAAAAAAATTTCTATCTTTTTATTTGTATTTGGTAACACATTTTTTTCATAATTCAATTCTTTAGACACAGTTTATTTTAGTTCTTTTAATATATTCATGAAAATTGATTTAAGTCTTTGTCTATTTATTCCAATGTCTGGCCTTTCTCAGGGACAGTTTCTGTAAACTATATTTTTCTTTGTATGGGCCATATTTTTCTATTTCTTTGAATGTCTTTTATTTTTTGCTGTTGCTATTGGTAACAGGCCATAATACAGTGAAAAAAATAAAATAAAATAATACAGTGTTTCAACTATGGAAACCTTTTCTCTTTCTTTCTTCTCCAGGCTTCGTTGTTATTGCTTGCTGTTTGTTTGTTTAGTGACTTCTTGGAATAATCCAGGAAAATATGCATTTTTGTCATGTGTCACCACTATAGTCTCTATTTAATTAGCTTAGTTAACTAACGACTAGATAGATAATTTTTAAAAAAATCTTGAACTAATAATCTCCCAGCATTTTCAGGGCTTTGTGTGTGTGTGTGTGTGTGTGTGTGTGTGTTGTGTTTTCAGTAATCTCCAACTCCATCTTATCCTTAACTTTCTGCCCATGCAGATGTTCATGATACTCAGAGGAGAGAGTGGGGGGTTTCCTGGGCATATGTACAGTCTTCAAATTGCGGATGGGCTCCTATACCCACAGGAGTAGGTTGGAGCTTTCCAAAGGTTCCCATGGACGTCTCATTACCCAGTTTTTCTTTTAGAAATCTTCGGTTAGCTTCATGTGAGCTCCACCTGTTAACACCTCCTCAGGCAGCTGTGATTTTAAACAATTGCCACTGATTTTATTTGACAAATACTCTGTGGGTAGGGCTCTTTACAAAGTATAAGCTCTAATTTGGTCAAATAAAGAAAACCCTTGGAAGTGGAGCTTCTTGAAAACTGCCAGATGGGTCAAATAGTGCGAATTCTCCGGGAATGGGACTTCTGGGGAGCTCCTAGCCCATCTTGCTTCCTTCAGTAGCTACTAAGCTGATGGCTTCACAGCTACTGTAGATGTGAAACTGTTGGCTCTCAGTACTACCGAATTGCTAGGGAGAGTATGATGGGCATACGGCAGGTTAAAATGCCACACGACTCACTTTCCTTGCTGAGATTTAGGCATTATTTCATGAGTAAATGCTGCTTGGATTGTTGCAAGCCTTTGGTGATTTTTCAGAGTTCTGAAAAAGTTAATAGGATTTTGACACTAGTTTTCACTAGTGTTCTCATGGCTTTTTATGGAGAAGTGAGTTTCCGAGGTCCTCAATTGATCATTTTGGAAGTCAATTCCTCATTCACTTTCTATAGGTATGTAACAAAATTACGACAAACTTAGCGGCTAAAACAACACCCATGCATTATGTCATAGTTATTGTAGATCGAAAGTCCTGGCACAGAGTTAACTGCGTTTTCTGCTCAGGGTCTTGCAAGGTTGGAATCAATGTGTCGGTTGGACTGTGTTCTCTTCTGGGGCCTGAGGTCTTCTCATTCAGGCTGTTGGCCAACTTTAGGTTGTGGTTGTAGTAGTGAGTCTCTGGTTTTATTTTCTGTTTGTTTTTTGCTGGCTGGTGGCCATCCCAGCTCCTAGAGGCCTCCTTTTGGTCCTAATGGACAACCTGGAAGGTAACGTTTCAAAGCCAGCAGAAAGAATCTCTCTGCAGTCTGTTAAAAAAGACTCTTATGTGACCTAATGCAATTGTGGGAATGACAGGACCTGCTCACACTCAAGGAGTGGGGATTATATAGGGTGGCTATACTGTGGGTAAGGTTCTTGGGACCCGGCAAAGAACTCTGCCTACCGTAGGCTTATTGTGGGTCTTCAAGCATTTGGCTACAAAGGGAACATTGCCATCTATATTTCACTTGTATGGCTCTAACTCATAGAGCACTTTCATTTAAATTAATCAAATGTAATCCTCACGATAGCCCTCTGAGAGAGGCAGGAATGCGTTCCTAAACCCATTTTAGAGATTTGAACCAAAAGCTCAGAGACATTATATGATGTACGCATGAGCACACAGCTAGTGAGAGGCACATTTATTCCTCTGAGTCTAAGTAGGGAGCCTGCAGCTCTACCACATACCTGCATATATGTTAAGGGTCAGGCCTTTGTGAGTTTTAGTTTCTATATGGCAATGAGGCCTCTTTTAGGGACTTCGTCTCTGGAACAGCTTCCCCGGGCTCCTGCATCTCATACATGCCTATTTGGGGAAAATACCTGAGCGTGAAAAATAGTATTAACCGGGAGTTTTGATAAAATGGAGTCTGCAGGGGCAAATTGCAATTTAAATAGCTCAAAAATTCCATTTACTTCCAGCAATATATTCCGAATGTTCCGTCTGGCCCAGCTCAAGGGAACAGGCAGTCATCTCCTGCAGAAAGTAAATGGAATTTTTATTTTTGTCTGCAAAGTGCCTTGAAATCAGCAGTCTCAAGGCTGGCAATGGGGCCTCGGTGAAGACACCGTCAGAAAGAACAGCAGAGGTTCAGAAGGTAGCCAGCCATGGACCAAACTCACCCTGACTTTAATGTGATGGCTTTGCGGGTGGTAGAAGACATTGACCGCTTCAGACCAGCCTTCTTACCTCCCTAGACTTAACCTCCTGGTTCAATGTGTCCAATCATCTGAATGGTAGTGGGTTTTCTTTAGCTCCAGTTCAAACCTTTTAATTCATCTGGGTCTTCCTATGGTGGCGCACATGGCTGCTTACGGTCCTTACTGATCGACCAATCCTTCAAATGGCGAAGACATGGGGCTGGAACCTTGGCTTCCAGATTCCTTTTCCCCAGTCCCTGCACAACCCCCCCCCCGCCCCCGCTGCCCCGAGAAGATAATCCTCACCTTCTACCAAGGCCATGCCCTTGCCTTACAGTGGAAATAACTCCGAGGGTGACTTTCATGCTCCTCAGCTCCCTGTGCATCAGGCTGAGGCTGGATCCTGCCAAGACCACACCTTGCTTTGCCTCCTCCCTGCCCGTCCTGCTTCCTGTGCTTCCTCTCTCCCGAGAGCTCTCCCCATCAGTCAATCACATTCACACCATCACTGTCTCAGCCACTGCTTCCTTGGCACTGGCCTAAGACAGAAAGTCAAGAAGCTCAGCTGTGCCTTTCCTCTGCCTACGTTAAAAAAAATTGCATCCAGAAATGGAAGGCCTTGCTATAAAGAAGCATCCATTTAAATAAGGCAGTCCTACTTTTTCTCACTAATGTAGGAGTCATTTACCTCAACCTCAGTTATGTGGGGCAGAGTCATCCATATAGAAAGGGCCTGTGAGTAACTGAACTAGATACTGTAAAATAACAGGCAACCTGTACCTTCATTGTTAAAAATTCCTACAGCCCAGCCAGTGTGGTTCAGTGGTTGAGCATCGACCTAAGAACCTGGAGGTCACAGTTCAATTCCCAGTCAGGACACATGCCCAGGTTGCAGCCTCAATCCCCAATAGGGGGCATAAGAGGAGACAGCCAACTGATGATTCTTTCTCATCATTGATGTTTCTGTCTCTCCCTTTCTCTCTGAAATCAATAAAAACATGTATGTTTTTAAAATAGTGCAGATTTTGTCACTGGACAGATACAAATATATACAATATACCTAGGTAAGCTGGTAATGTCTGCAGGACTGTTTACTGTCTGCATTACAGGGCTCACCCCATGCACCTCGCAGTGTTGCTGGGAAGACAAATGCTACAATACATCAACTGGGTTAGTACACATCAGGGCTTCAAACATCAGAGCTGTTGTTATGGGTCTTTCTGTGACAGGGAGCATGCTCTTTCAGTCTCGTTATAAAGCAGTTTCTGTTTCAAAGCTGAACCTCAGTACAGATCCTTTTTCTTACCCCCCAAACCCCAAACTCATGAACTCCAAATGATGCAAATATGAGTGTGGATAGTGTCTCTCATTACACTGAGACCCATTTGGAGAGAAAGGGGATGGCATGCTGAACCGGGGCGGTGGGGGAGGGGGCAGGTTTGTGGTTTTCCAGGTATGGTGAGATGGATTGGAAAAAAAGATGGAGAGGCATTTTCCTGGGCTCCTGGGCTCCTGGGCTCCTGGGCTCCTTGCAGCCTCATCCCCACAGAGGAGGGTTGGCCAGTGTGGGAGGTGGCAGATGGAGAGTGAGTGTTCATAGATGTTTGTCCTACTCTGTAATTTTATGTAAGTTTGAAATATTTAAAAATAAGAGTAAGGGTAGCAAAGGGCTAAATGAGAATGATTCCACATTGTGGAATGAAGTAGACATGGTATAATTTATACTGCCCTTAACTCACTCAAATTAATGTGTAAACACTGTGTATATGTGTGCATGAGTTCATATACATAAGTATATATGTATGGATCTATAGATACATATTCTCACATAACATGTAATCCTCTATATGTGTGTGGTTCTGTTGATTATTGAGTGAGAGACCTTGGGTTGTTCATCAATCCCTACCTTTGCTGAGAAGTCATTCACATCTACACACCATTCACACACTTAACACACATACACTAACACACTGTATTTTTGTACATATACTGCCTATATGTGTATACACACACTCAACACTTATGCATCTAGCAAGGTAACCAGGATGATATGATGACAGGTCCCTGATAATTTTCTTGCCACCTCCATGATTGGAGTGAGTTTATCACCAGACAGCTCCTTCTAAGCAGCACACGGGTCTTGAGCTTCCCACTTGAGAAAAGAATAGATGGGAAAGCTGCAAGGTCACCTCTGTTCAGCACACCAGGGCAGCCTCACAGGCCCAGATGACAACTGTTATAAGGGAAAGTGTAAGAGCCACCCACCCGTCCTCTCAGGGGAAGCTGTCCCTGAGGGAGTTTGCTGAGCCTTCCTAAGCCAGGTGACCCTGGACCCTGAGCTGGGTGTGCCAACAGTTCACCTCTAGGTTAGTTGTGATTTTTGTCTTTTACTTACTTTTCATTGTCCTGTCAACTTTTCCCAGTCTGTAAAAGTTGAAATCTTTTTGTCTTTATTCCTTTCATCATCAGAGGTCCGTACTTTTACCCTTATCTCCATACCTCCCACCCTCATTCCATCAAAATCTGTCTGTTCATTGCTATATTCAGTTAAGGTGGCACTTCTAGAAGGTGGCACCTATGATCTGACAAGGAGGCTGCAGGCAGGGACTTCCCTTAACTTGTGTTTTCTGTGTCCCCAACATGTGTTTCTCATCCTCCCATGCAACCTGGATGGTGGAGAAGGAGAGAGGAGTTTGGAATCAAGGACCATGAAATATAAGGCATGTTGCAGCTTTCCTTCAAGGAGTGAGCTCAACAGTTACAAACTATTTTTATAAAATTCATCAGCAGACGAGGTCCTGGGCCCGTGTACATTCTGAGGATCCATAGTGACGTGACGCTCAGTCACGAATCCAAGTTGGACTTCAAGCAAACTTACCCAAAATGCTGAGCCCTGGGTTTCCCAGGGACTTGGGGATTTCCCAGGCAGTGCGTCAGTGGCATTCACACAAGTGGCCCCACCCTCTCCCCTCCTGCACTCCTGGGAAGAGGACCCACCTTGGTTGCATTGATCCTCCGGTTCTCACTGCTGCTCTCAGAGTGCCAAGGAGGATCCCAGCCTGGAGCTCATGCATCTCTGCAAAGCTCTGTGGGGAGTGTCCGCAGATCTTCTGATGTTTCTGCCAAGTTTGTATGTAGCTCTTCCGTGGGCCCTTTCTGAGAAAAGTTGTCCTACCTTTCAGGAGATTCCTGTGGCTGTATACATCCTTCGAAATGTTCAGAGGCACTAACTGGAGGGTTCGTGGAAGCATTTTTTAAACTATACACAGTGTATTTAGGCAAAAATCAGAGGGCAAATAAAACACTCCTTTTCTCCTGCTATAGGACTCTCACTCTTTACGCAGAGATCAATGAGAGAGCTTCACGTGGAGGCGGATGGCACAACCAAGGAGTGATGGTAAGTGAGTCTGGTTGTAGCCAAGGCTCTGATACTGGTTGGCTTTCTGAATCTGTATAGTTTGCACAGTGCTGGCCATGAGATGGTTAGAGAAGAATCCTCCGCTATCACAGGCACAGCCAGGAAAGGACATGTTGGTTACAGAAAGTTTGATGGCTTCCATGTGCTCCCACAGACATACCCTCCCAAGTACACCCGCAAGACCAGAGAGTGAGTCTTCTTAGAGAATGATGCGTTAGTAAGGTTCTCTCTGTGTCTTGCATGTAAATTTTGACAAGTCCCTTAATGCTCCACCTGTGTTTCCTCACCTGTTATATCCAGGTGAGCTGCCTCACCTAACTCACCTTTAAAGGATGTAACAGTTAAATGATAGACTGCTGGGTCACACACACACACACACAAAAAAAAAGCCTATAAGAAAGTGGGAGGGGGTTGTGGTAAGAGACCAACCAAAGGACTTGTATGCATGTATATAAGCATAACCAATGGACATAGACAATAGGTGGGTGAGGGCATGTGCTGGGGGCAGGGGAGGGGAGGAGCGGCCGGAGAGAGGTCAGTGGGGGAAAAGGAGACATATGTAATACTTTCAACAATAAAGAATTTAAATTTTAAAAAATATAGAAACCTAGCTAGTCTAGTCTCAATGGAAAGATTCTGTTCTGAACCAGCAACTATGACCAAAATAGCATGTAGACTGCTTCTAGGAAGAAGGCACTAACAGGTAAGGTGGGACCTGTTGAAGGTGGGTCTGGAAACCAGTCAGAATATTTTGTGTGCTGCTGTATGAGTTCGAAGTTTATTAAGTGGGTCTGACATGCAAGGGGGCCATTTAGTGGTATGGATTTAGACCGGAAGTCAGTTCAGCAATCATTGGGAAAAACCCTGTGGACCTTTTCTATTTTGTTCATAGCTTTCTGGACACCTACCTGGCCACTCGGAGGCCTGAGGTCCCCTACAAACAAATTCCCAGGCTCCAGTCTTACTGGGAGTAAAAATTCTTCTTTGTTTACCATGTCAGAATGTGATGACTGCATGTGTTCCTCGTATGGGCAACATAAACCAGTAGAAACCATTAATAAGGATAACAAGGATGTACTGTGTTAGGTACTGCTTCGTGTTATTTCTGTTATTCACAAATATTCTGCAAAGTCAGTATAATAAGGTTGTTGGAAATATGTTGGATCTGGTTGATACAGTTGGGAATGAGCTTTACTTTTCTCCCTATTACTGTCAAACTCAGTTGTATTTGTTTTCTCCTTTCCTGATGGCATGTCAGGAACCTCTAGAGCTTCCTGGTCACTTCCAAGTATTGAAATGTCTGGTCCAATCTAACTCAAAATTCAATCTCACATCCAGTATAAAGCACCTCCCCTCTGCTCAGCTCAGGCATGTCCCGATGCTTAGGGAAAGGCATAGGGTCCTTGTCTGTTCTGCAACTCCTCTTACTCCACCTCCTACCTGACTCACCTAATTGCTGATGGATTTGCCAAGGTTTGGCATTGAAACCAGGCCTGCCAACCCCAAACTCTGTGCCTCTGCCCTTGTTTCTTTATGTGGCTATGACACTTTGCATTGTAAACACTCTTAGGGCAGTGGCTTTTTCTTACTGTCTTTACAATACTGCCACCCCAAGCACACATGGACATGCAGTAAAAGTATGTTGACCAAATGAATTAACAGGTGCAGGTCCAGGATACAGATAAGCTTGAAACACACAGGGCCTATGTGAGCAAAGGGAGAGAAATGGTATGCAACGCAGTAACATACCCTTGATGACTACACCATTTTAATTTTATATTCCATATTTCATACACATTATCTCATTTAAACCTTAAATCAGCACTTGAGTTATCACTCCTTGGTGTGTCACTCAAGTTCACTGGTATATGAGCTCAGGCCATGTGGCTCAAAGCCAGAGCCCTTTCAAGCATCTTTCAATTGGGTATAATAGGGTGAGATAATAGGATAACCAAAGCTCTCTCTCTCTCTCTCTCTCTCTCTCTCTCTCTCTCTCTCTCTCTCTCTCTCTCTTTTAACTTAACTTGTTCCTTCATCACCTGCCCTATTTTCCTATAAGTGAGCTCTTGAGGTTTGGCTTGATTGAAATTCAGATAATTTTTTTTGTTTTTATCAAGAACACTTCAAGAGTGGTGGCTGTGTATTGCATATTGTAGCTCATGAGGCTAGACACAAAGCCCTACTATCTCACCTTTCATGTGGCTAAGATTGATTGGTGGGTTCCGGTGACCCACAAGTTTAATCATCATTATGAATAACTGGTATTATAAAGTTAAGCATCAGAAATGTCCCAGGGACTTGGTGTCACACTCATATTATCTCCACGCAGACACTGCACAGAAAGGTATTAGCATCAGCATGTGTTAAATGAGAAAACTGAGGCTCAGAGAAGTTTGGCAGATTGAATGGTACACCTAATAAGTGACAGAGGCAGGATGTCAATTCAGAGCCAATGGACTCTGGAGTCTCTATTCTGAACAACTATGGGGCATTATGCCTGACTTCACGTCTTTTCAGAGCATTCTCACAGGCCCACTCCTAGAGCCTTTGATTCTCCCCCTTTAACAGACGGTCCGTTTCAGTAATTGGTACATTTAACTTTAGAGCCAATGCTGGGAAAAGGCCCGAGGAGAGAGGGCACTGTGGTGCCACCCATGTCGTAGGAGAAGGGAGGAAAGGATAACAGGTTGTGGGGCAAGATAAATAGAACAGGCCACAGCAGGCAGCAGTATCCAGAAAGACAATCTACTGAGATCATTTAATTGCACTTTATAAAGTCACAAACCTCAAGAAAAATGGTAATTGATTTGCTCACATCACCTAACTATGGAAAGGCCAGAGGTGGACTGACTTCAGGGATCGCTGGACCCAAGCACTAGAATTCCATGGAATACCTCTCTCTCTCTCTCTCTCTCTCTCTCTCTCTCTCTCTCTCGGCTCTGCATCTTCGGGCATGCTGGCTTCCTGCTCTCAGGCTAGCTGTCTCCACATGGCAGGGAGCATGACCATAAGCAGCTCATCCTTACAACTTCATAAGCAGAGAGCAGAAAGGAATTTTTCTTCTTAACTCCAGTGAGAAAAATCCCGAGGAAGAACTCTGATTCTCTGGGCTTGAACCAATCACTAGAGCCAGGAAGAGGGGCCTTATAATTGGTCCACTTGGGTCATGTGTCCATGAAAGCAGAGTCCCTAACTATAAGAAAGAAATGAATCACATAGATTAGGCTACTGGGTAGATTGAAAGCTGGCTAATCACCCTCAATATATTTTCCATATATTCTTGTTATGAACAAGATGATATTTAAGAAAACTAATGTTCGTTAAACACCCACATGTGCTGCATAATATTTTAAGTATTGCATGCACAGCTGATTTAATCTTTAAAACATGCCATGAACTCAGCATTTTATTCTTACTTTTACAAAAGAATAAACTGAGGCTCATAGAAATTAAATGATCAGAGTTAGTATACATGAAGTCAAGATTTGGATCTAGTTTTTGTAACTCTAATGAATATGCTCTTTCCTCCGGACCAGACCCTCTTCATGCTGGAGGGACTAAGGAGAGGTAATACTGAGCTACAGAAATTCTGTATATAAAGTAGGTGCCGCTTCACAACAACGATTCAGGGCCCAATCAAAGTTATGGGTCTGGTTAGAGCAGAACCAGAATCCTGGCTGATGTATTGTGAGATGAAAACTGTGTTTTTCATTAGATAAAACCAAGTTGAGGAACATTCTATTAAATATCTGATCCGTGTTCCTCAAAGTTGTCAAGTTATCAAAGCACAAGGAAAGGCTCAGATATACTGTCACAGACCAGAGGACACTAAAGAGATAAGACAACCAAATACCATGTGGCATCCTAGATTGAAACAGGAAAATGGCATTAATGAAAAAACTAGTACAATCCAGATAAAGTCTGGAGAGTAGTTAAAAATCATGCCCCAATGTTTGCTCCTTAGCTTTGATAATGATAATTGCCCCATAATAACAGAAGATGTGAGCAACAGTAGGTACTGGGTGAGGGCCATAAGGGTACTTTTGGGACTATCTTTACATGGTTTTGTAAATTTTAAATTATCCCACAATTGGGAGTTTATTATTATAAAATTGGGTTTATTTTACCATGCTGAGTAAAAGAAAAAAAAAATTGTTCCCCTAGAGTCTGGGGCAAATGCAGGAAGTGGCTTACTACTCAGTGTATCGAGGAACTTCTGGAGTTCCTGACATCAGGTGCTATGGATGGACTGTTGAAACTCTAATCCACGAAGTGATGGGATTTGGAAGTGGTGCCTTTGGGATATAATAAGGTTTGGATGAGGTCATGGAGATGAGGCCGGCCTCCTGATGGGGTTAGTATCCTTGTAAGAAGGAGAAGCGAGACCAGAGATTGCTTGCTCTTAAATATGCCAGGATAAGGTGAGAAGATGGCTCTCTGCAAGCCAGGAAGAGAGCTTGCACCAGAATTGAACCTACCAGCACGTTGACCTTGGACTTCACTGCTCCCAGAACTGTGGGAAATAAATATCTATTGTTTAAGCCACCCAATCCATGGAATGTTGTTGCAGCAGGTTGGATTAACTAAGACATAGGAGGTTACATGCTTTGTTATGAGCAGTAAGCTAAAGGAATAGCCCTGTAAATGAAATTGTAGGAATGTGAGGAAATTGGTAATGGTTAGTTTTCGCTCACATTTCTGATTCCACCTCTGCCAACTTCTTCTCCAATGGATGCCCTGCTCACTTGCCCTCAGTTCATAGGATGGTATCTCTAAACCTCACTTTGGTGCCACATTGGAGTCACCACTCTAGGGTGAAACCCCAAACAGTGTTGAAAGATGTGTAGCCATTAAAGAAGTTGTGGCCAGCTACTGGTAATTGTAGCTTCTCATCTATAAATGGAGTTAATGACACTACTTTACTGAGGTTGGGTGGATTAACTGAGATAAAGCAGATACATCATTGACATACTAGTATAGGTTATGGAGGCTGTTTTCTCGATTCCTGAGTGATTCAGGACACATTTTCTTGCTTCATATTTCAGTCCACTAGTAAAGTAGAGAGACAACAGACTGGTTCTTAATTTTGGCTGT
Source organism: Murina feae (assembly GCA_004026665.1). Classification (NCBI taxonomy): domain Eukaryota; kingdom Metazoa; phylum Chordata; class Mammalia; order Chiroptera; family Vespertilionidae; genus Murina; species Murina feae. Next base: position 49,581 of record PVJC01003129.1, read on the forward strand.
GCCATTATTAATATCTTCACTTAGTGGCTTTTTCTTAAAAAAAAAAAAAGATTGTGATTTTCTTGAAAGGCTGGGAATTGGCTCTGGAGGCAGTTACTAAAAAGAAGTTGTAGTCATGTTTTAACAAAAGGAATCATCCTTGGAGGAAGCATATAATCTCTTTAATTATTCATTGTAAACTCACATTTTATAGCTCTGATTCAGCATACTGATTCTTAGCATACTTGGTGCTGATATTTAACTGATCAGTTCTAGTCCCTTTCCAAATATATTCACTCATTCACAGTCATTACCAAACAATGTAGTACATTGAAGATTCTTTGTTTTAGGGACGTGGAGTGGAGGCTCTATAACACTATTCACCATAAACTCCTTCAGGTTCTCCTTTGTCTTTCCCTTCTTTCTTTTCCCTTCTTCTCTTTCCCCCTTCTCCCCTTCTGTCTTGCCAGTGCTTTTCCTCATTTTTTGACACTTCCCATCTCTTAGCCCTTGCAGTAGACTGCTGTGTTCCTTGAAGGTGGTTTTCTGTTGTTGTTGGACACATAGTTTTTGTTTTGTTTTGTTGTTTTTTAATATATTTTATTGATTTTTTACAGAGAGGAAGAGAGAGGGATAGAGAGAAACATCAATGAGAGAGAAACATGGATTAGCTACATCCTGCACACTCCCTACTGGGGATGTGCCCACAACCAAGGTACATGCCCTTGACTGGAATCGAACCTGGGACCCTTGAGTCCTCAGGCCGATGCTCTATCCACTGAGCCAAACCAGTTAGGGCATAGACACATAGTTAGACTACATTTCCCAGGCCCCTTTGCTATTAGGTGTAATCATGGGACTGAGTTTATCCAATAGAATAAGGATAGAAGTGATGTGTACCATTTTATGATGGTCTAGTAACCCACAAAAACCTCCCAGCATAGATAATCCTCTCTCTCTTTCTCCCATAAGAACCTCCCAGCATAGATAATCCTCTCTCTCTTTCTCCCATAAGAACCTCCCAGCATAGATAATCCTCTCTCTCTTTCTCCCATAAGAACCTCCCAGCATAGATCATCCTCTCTCTCTCCCGCTGCTGGCTCAGTGTTGAAGTCCAGGGACTATTGATGGTATTGGAGCCTCCATCAGCCTGGCTCTGTGTAGGGGCATAACTGATTCTAATATTAACCTACCCCTGCCACCAGGATCATCTTCTGGGGACTTACATGAGTGGGAAAATTTATATATGTGAGAATTAAACTTGTATGAGTGAGAAATAAACTTATTTGTTGTATTGAATCATAGATATTTCAAAGTTTATCTATTATATCAGCTGGCTCTACATAAACTAAATAGCCATATTCCTGAGGATTCCTCTTCCACACTTTTTAATTTTGTGTTCTTCTAAATCTCTTTCCTCTTGATTGTGCTGAACAACATAGGTCTCAGGCTGCCGTTCTCATTCCTGCACACTCACAAGCAATGGAATGCTCAGCAAAAAAAAAACAACAAAAAAAAAGCACACACACAAAAAACCTTCAGTTATAAAGAGCCACCCCCTTAAAAGAAGAGATTTGTTAAATAATATTTACTTTCTGTGACATACTTGTTCTATAATTCAACAGATAATCACAAAGCACCTACTATGTTCTCTGCTCTTTTGTAGAAACTAGTGGGATAGCAATGCAAGTTCATTGCTCTCTTTAATCCCTCCTGGTCTAGAGCTAAAAGAGAGAGAGACAATGAAAGTCTAGTTTGGAAGTCATAGGATTTCATGGAATTTAAAGGAGAGGTATATTCACCTTGGACCTGAATCAAACAAGACTGCCTAAGGGAGAAACTGATTTGAATCTGAAAGGTGGAGAAAGTGTGTTCTTGCAGGAGATTGTGAAAGAGAAGACAGTGGGATGGCATGGCTTTGCTGGAAACTGTGTTTTGGGTCAGGTCAGAGTGGAAGGTCTGTCACTAGGGAATAGGTATGGTGGGAGATAAAGTTGGAGATTTCAGTTGGTACCAGATTCTGAAGGACACCATGTTGAAGGCTCATATCCATCTGACACCATCTGTCCTTATCTCCTTATTAACAAACCATGTCCCAATTTCCCAGTCACCATATCATCAACAATTCCTACTTCCTTTGCATGGCTCTCCCTGGGTGCTAAGCACAGTTCCTGAGGTGGAGGTGACTTCAGTATGATGATGGAATTCCTCTATGACTACTCTGAAATGTTACCATCCTGGGTGTTTTTAGGGTCAGCCTCACTACTAGTATATGTGAATTTTCTCAGTTGCTTCCATGAAGAAAAAATCATGGGTTTAGAAGAACTCAGTATAATATACTAAAAATCTCTGAGCACAAGCCAACAGCCTTTTTATCTTCAACCATATTATCATCATCATTGTTGTTGCATTTTGTCCTTTTCACTTATATGGTCCTTTACTGTTGAGCATGGTTTTACTTGAATTGCTTTATTTGATCTTCCTTATTGTCCTCTATAGTTTGAGGAATGGATTCCATGATCTCATCTTATAGGTAAAGAGCCTGACGTCTAGAGACTGGAGATGATTTCCCCCTCCTCATTTGTAAGTGGTTGAGCCAGGACCAGAACTGAAATTCAACAAATACATCCTAGGCCTTATCTTCTTGAGACCAAGCATCGCATCTTTTAAAGAGTGCTAGCGTATCAGTGCTTTGTATAGGCGCTCAGCCTGTATTGGTTAATTTAGCTTAAATTAGTGACTTAAAAGGGCTTTCAAATCAAAAGGAACCTGATTCAGAACCTGGTTCTTGGGCAAGTCATTTAACCTATTAGGAAACTAGGTTTCTTACTGAGAAGTGGAACTTTGAATATTGTCCTTAAAGCGCTGTTGTGAGAATCAAATGAGATGATGGAAATGATGCATTAGCATATTGCCTGGTATATAAAATTGCTTGATTTGTGCTAAGATCTCATTGTTTCTTGGCCTCTCTTTTTAGTTATTATTTTTTATTATGCAAAATTTTACATGTATTCAGTAGTAGGCAGAATAGCATAGTGAACTAGTACATACTAAACACATATCTTCAACAATTATCAGCTCAGAGCCAATTTTGTTTAATCTCTATCTCTTTTTTCCTTTTGTATTATTTTGAAGGATTTTTCAAGCATTGTATCCTTTCATCTGTAAATTATGCAACATGTGTTTTTGAAAGTTAAGTGTTTAAAACAATATTAATTACAAATATTACTCCCCAACCACCAAAAGATCACCAGTTGTAACAGGCAGAATACTAGTAATTCCCCAATGATGTCCAAGTCCTGATCCCCTGAACCTGTGGATGGGTTAGATGGCAGAGGAAAACTTAATGATGCACATGGAATTATGGTTGCTAATTGGCTGGCCTTAAAATAGGATCATAATCCTAGATTATCCAGGTGGATCCAATATAATCACAGGGTCCTTAAAGGGAGAAGGAAAAGAGAGAGAGAACCTAGGAATGACAGTACAGAATGAACCGGCCCAATGCTGCTGTTGTTGAGGACAGAGGAAGAGTCCATGAGCCACGAGTTACCCAGTTAGTTACCCCTTGTATATAATCTCTTCCTCTTTAGTGTGGGAAGAACCTGTGACTTGTTCCTAGCCAGTAGAATACAGCAAAGGTAAAGGGGTGTCATTCCCTTGATTAAATTGTGATTTATGGCAAAGAGTGTCTCTTCTCTCCAAGGCATAATGATAGAAGCGTTCTTTAGGACACTTCTAAGTTAACTGAAAAGTCTTCGTTTACTCTTACTCTCTCATAGTGCTTTTCTGGCACTCCCTACCTCTTTAATGAAGAACTTCCAGTATTTTTACAGTCTGTGAGGTTTGACTGGTGGACTGATCAAGAAGATAAGTCAGCTCTACCAGTTTCATTCCAAGTTTTGGCAAAGAATTCCTCTTGGATGAATTTTCCCCTGGGTGGATATGGGTGAGGATGTCAGTCACAGCAGAGGGACTCTCAACCTGGAGTGCTATAGAGAAGGTCCAAGTACTAAATAAAATGATACCAACCAATACTCTCACCCATAGTTGAAATTAAGAGGCAGCTCTGAGAGAGAAAAAAAAAGAGTCTTGACTCACCTGATTTTCAAGGCTTAATTACCCCCAAAGGGAGACTAAGCGCCTACTTGGGATACCAGGACAACTGAGACCCGTGCGTGTGACGCAGGTGCCCACACACAGAGCCAGGCCTACTTGATGACAGACGCTTCAATAAACAGTCCAAGATTTTGGAGTAAAAATATGTTATTCTTAACATGTAAGTTTTCTGTTTTATTGTTTACAAATGAGGATAGGAAAGGCAACATGGGCTTTTCTTTGTTTAGAGTCTCTAAAGGTCTATAGCGACCTCGATCAGGAAAACACCTGTTAACACTTGGCGATGCTCACCTTCCATGGCTCTCCAACACCTTCCCAGTGCTGATGACAGCATAGGTACAACTAAAGGCTCAATCCCTGCGGAGCCATCTGTATCTGATCTCTAGGTGGCCCCCGTAGTCTCTAGAGATACACAGACTCACAGAGACTTTGAGCTGGAGGAACCTTAAAGATCACCAAGGTCATCTCCATCATTTGACAGAAGAGGAGGGGAGTATGTTCAAGGTCACATGGCCATTCCAGTGCTAGGTGAAGACCAGCAACAATAGCCCAGTCCTCTTCCCTCCACTTCTCCATCTCTATTGACATTCTGCATTTGCTGGAGGAGGGGAGAGGTGCATGGTTGTTCAGGGAATACAAACTAATGCTAATGTTTAAATATTAAATTTTAATTTTGTAATTATAGCCTAAACAAAAATAAATTTAAAAGGTACATCTGCTAGATCAATGATGATTCCCTAAAGAAAATACAAAAGGTACATCTGCTGTAAAAATTTAAATAATGCATTTCTGGCTCCAATACAGATGATTCTGAATAACTTGCCTTGTGGATTTATTCCTGGTGGCAGGGCTGGTGTGGGTTGTCTAGGTAGGAAGCCAGAGGGACTTCATGGGCCCTCTCTCCTGATGAGCATTCCTTCTGTCTCTCCATTCCCACTGCTCAAAGACTTCTTCTTCCATATAGTGGCCCCAACACCCCTGCGTTCTTCAGGGCACACTTTCTGCCACCCAGAGTGACGTTTCATGTGTTCACCAGGTGACCAGCTATATTAGTTTGCTAGGCATAATGATAGAAGCGTGGTTTAAATAACTAGGGGTTTAAATAACAGACATTTATTATCTCACAGTTTTGGAGGCTGGATGTTCAAAATCAAGGTGTTGGCAGGATTAATAAAGGAAGTTCCAGGCCTCTCTTTTTGGCTTGTAGCTGGCCATGTTCATGCTCATATCACATTCTCCCTGTGATATGACATGGTCTTCCTTCTATAATTATGTGTGTCCAAATCCCTCTTCTCACAAGGACACCAGTAGTATTGGATGAGTGCCCACTAGAACCATCTCATTTATCTTGAGTACCTCTATAAAGACTCTATCTCCAAATAAGATTACAGACAAGAGAATAATTCTGAGAGGCCCTAAATTAAACTACAGCAGGCCAGGGAATGAAAGAGACAAGAGTACTTAACCAGTTAATGGCTATGGGTCAACTAACAATAAATTGCTCACATTCCTGAATGTACATTGGAGCCTTGAATCAAACTCTGTAGTGACTACCAGATGCCTCCGCATCCTGCTTATGCCTGACCTTTCAGAACTTTCCCACCACCAGTCAGATGTAGTAAATAGTTCTTTCTCATAGACTCTGGACCTATTCTTAGAACTGCCCTCTTTTCCCCTTTGCCCCGCCCCCCTCATCTGTAGCCAATGCAAATCCTTTCAAAACAACTTATACCTTTCTTCCCCTAAATGTAATGTATAAAAGAGCTCATCAGCCCTAACTGGTTTGACTCAGTGGATAGAAGGGTCCCAGGTTCGATTCTGGTCAAGGGCATGTACCTTGGTTGCGGGCACATCCCCAGTGGGGAGTGTGCAGGAGGCAGCAGATCGATGTTTCTCTCTCATCGATGTTTCTAACTCTCTATCCTTCTCCCTTCCTCTCTGTAAAAAATCAATTTAAAAAAAAAAAGAGCTCATCAGCTCCATGAGGGGGTTGGGGAGGACATGTTGCCTTCTCTATCCAGCCTGCTGCTGGTGGCACAAATGTCATGCCAGGACTTGGTCCTTTGCTGGCTAGCATGTGGCTCAATAAACCCTTTTTTTTTTTTTTTTTTTTTTTTTAAAGAAAAGCTTTCCACCATGAAAGTTTTTTTACTGTTACATTCTGAGGTACTGAGAAGTTAGGACTTCAACATATGAATTTGTCAGGGGACGAAATTCAACTTATAGCACCAGCCAGACAGGTAGACCACATGCTGTGAGCAGGCAGGAAGGCAGGATTGGTTTCTCAGGCTCTCAGCTCTTTTCTCAGTCCCTCCACGTCTGCCTGGGAAAATGTGGACCCGTCACTGCCTCTACTCCTGTGTTTTACAATGAGCAGAAATCACACCTGCTTTTCAGATGTGATGACAAACAAACAGGATAGCATTTGTAAAGTGTCCTCGGACAAGTTCTGATATGTCAAACCCTCTCAATAATTGTTTATGTGCTTACTTTTGTCCACACCAAGAAAAATATTCTCAGATAAAGACTTATTCTATTCATCACCAAAGGACATTGAGCAAAACACATGTATGGATCTGCCTTTGGGAGCTTTTATTCAAATAGAACCTCATATATGAGAACAAACAAAACCAATATATATGTAAAATAAAGTGGAGGAAGCAAGGATGGGACCACCCAGGACTTCCCCCCAAATATCACATATGCATTGAGGACACTCAGATAGATTTCTTATATTATCTTTCTAGTTGTACAGGGGAACTGCTTGGGTAGTTGTACTTTATATTAAAAACATTAACATATGTAACAATAAAACTATATAAATTATTTATATATAATATATAGAATAATTAACAGATAATAAAATTATTTTTATATCAAAAGGTATGTATATGTACTATTTTATAATGCAATACAAAAGTGACATATATATATATATATATATATATATATATATATACACACACACACATAAATATATCTTAGAAAGTTTGAAATATTATTGTATGCTTTTCTTTTCAGTAACAATCTATTATTTGTTTTTGTGGTAAAAAGTGGGATTGTATTATAAGTGTCATTTGATAGATGTTCACATTCCCCACTTTAATCTTGCACCTTGAGCATCTTTCTGTGTGAAAATAGATTTCTCTCTATCCTTCATAATAAAAGGGTAATATGCAAATTGACCCTAACAGTAGGATGACCAGAACAACCACTTGACCAGTCACTATGAAGTGCACTGACCACATCTTGGTCCCTTCCCTTGGCCAGCAGGCTCCAATTGCCCGGATGGCAAACAGGGAACCGGTGGTGGATGGTGGTGGGGGGCGGGGCTGGCTGTGGGCAGCTGGGGAAGATGGCCCTGATTGCAGGTCAGGCCTAGGGAACTTACCCTCTTATGAATTTCATGTGCCAGGCCTGTAGAATCATTATAAATGGCTAAATAGTTTTTTGCTGTATGAATGAGCCATCATTTATTTAACTATTCATTAGTGATGGGCCTTTAACTTAAATTCAGCTTTAAAATTATTAAGTTATTATTAGAAACCAATGCTTTGATGAGATCCTTAATCTCTCTCTATCTCCCTGATTTTTCCATGAATACGATTATTAATCTATGGATATATAGATAGACCCAAACCAAGTTGTGTGAGTTGGGGGAGGGGAGAGGAAAGGAACAAGCTCTTCAAAGAGCTCTATTCACAGTATTTTTAAAAGTCCTATGCAAGGCTCTGGATGATGTGGCTTAGTTGGTTGAGCATTGTCCTGAGCACCAAAAGGTCACTGGTTCGATTCCCAGGCAGGGGATGTGTCAGGTCCTGAGTTTGATCCCAGGTTGGGATACATGAGGAAGGCAGCTGATAGAACAGTCTCTCTCTCTCTCTCTCTCTCTCTCTCTCTCTCTCTCTCTCTATCAATTAACCAATTAACTGCCACAATATTTTGAATTTAATTAAATAAGGTCCATTGCTGCCCTAAATGGCTTGACTCAGTGGATAGAGCATCGGCCTGTGGATTGAAAGGTCCTAGGTCTGATTCCGGTCAAGGGCATGTACCTTGGTTGTGGGCACATCCCCAGTAGGGGGTGTGCAGAAGGAGCTAAATGATGTTTCTCTCTCACTGATGTTTCTAAATCTCTATTCCTCTCCGTTCCTCTCGGTAAAAATCAATATATATATATATATATATATATATATATATATATATATATATATATTAAAAAAGGTCCACTGCTTGCATCAATAGATGCTTATGGAGTATTTAAAAAAACATATTTTAAAAATCCTATGCTAGGATTTGCAAATATTTCTGGAGAAATTTACTATGCCTATATCTCAAGTGAATCAGTTACTAAATTTGCTGAAAAAATTCTTTGAGCAGAACATCCCAAAATAATAGAGAGAGAACAGCTAATCATTAGAACTCAGAACAGGGGCTGCTAAGCTCGAGAGGAATCTCGGGAGGGGTTTTGATTAGAAAGAGAAATGCCTAAGGAAGTGCGCAGAGCGTGGTAACTAAAAAGGAAAGCGAGTCTTCTCCACACGAGGGCTCCTACCCAGAAAATGCCACAAGTCAAAGGTTGTCCTAGGGAAGGAGCCACCCAGGACTGCTGGTGCCTCTGTCTCTATTGAGCTTCGAGGTCAAGTGCTGGGAGGCACGTGGCCAGGAATTGGGTCCTGTAGTTTCCATCGATTTTGTTGGGCAAACTTTTTTTTTTTTTTTTTTTTTCTGAAGGGACATATATCTGTCTCATGTATTCTTTTTTTTTTTTAATCACTGACACTATTACAGATGCCCCCATTCCCCCTGGCCCCCATCCCTATGCATTTTCCAGCCCTCTCCTGCTCTCGCTGGCATCACCATAGTGTTGTCTGTGTCCATGGATTATGCATATATATTCTTTGGCTACTCCTTTCACCTTCTTTGGTCCAGTCTCCTCGTCCCCCTACCATCTGTCCCATGTACCCATGCGTCTGTGTCTATTTTATTTGTCAGGTTATTTTGTTCACTAGAGGTCACATATAAGGGAGATCATATCGTATTGGTCTTTCTCTGTCTGGCTTATTTCGCTTAATATGAAAACTTCTAGGTCCATCCATGCTGCTGAAAAAGGTAAGAGTTGGGCAAACCTAACTAAGCAAGTCAGTTACTGTCAGTGGACTAAACTTTTTAAATCTGTAAAATAAGGATGCTGAGTTAGTTCTATTTTTTAAAAAATCCTGAGTCCTTTCCCTGACTGGTTTGGCTCAGTGGATAGAGCGTCAGCCTGCAGACTGAATGGTCCCAGGTTCGATTCCGGTTAAGGGCATGTACCTTGGTTGTGGGCACATCCCCAGTGGGGGGGGGGGGGGGCGGAGTGTGCAGGAGGCAGCTGATTGATGTTTCTCTCTCATTGATGTTTCTAACTCTCTGCCCCTCTACCTTACTCTCTGTAAAAAATCAATAAAATATATTTTTAAAAAAATCCTGGGTCCTCTGTGATTTCACAGATAGAAAACAAACAAGTTAATGAATCAAGCATCACACAGAGGCTGGGAGGTGAGGAGTACAGGAGTCCCGGCTTCACCAAAACATCATTAAGCCTCGGCTCTCACCTCTAATCCCATCACTCCTGCTCTCCCTTCTGGGTCCCGTCAATTTACTATTCAGATCAAGTGGCTAATTGTGTCTGAAAAGGGAATGGAAAAATCTCCGTGTCATTGAATACACTTTCGCTTTGATGGATGAGGCTTAAGTTCCAAAGAGGCAGGAAAATCCGGCTCTTTCAAACTAATTACTGCATATCTGATTTATTTCCCTCTTCAACGCTGTTTATTTTGTTTTTATTCAAAATATGAAATTGCTCCCTGAGTTGGGAGATTAATGGCTTTCTTCTCCTTTAGCCACAGATCATCCATGGGCCCAGGTTATAAATAGGATGTTAGAATCCATGACTCATCGTGTTTTCCTTTTTCATACAGGATGTCCCCTGAGATTAACAGTGGTATTGAGCTGGGTTTTTTTTTTTTTTTTTTTTTTTTTTTTTTTTTTTTTTTTTTTTTTTTTTTTTTTTTTTTTTTTTTTTTTTTTTTTTTTTTTTTTTTTTTTTTTTTTTTTTTTTTTTTTTTTTTTTTTTTTTTTTTTTTTTTTATTAAGTTAAAAACATTAATGTCTAATTATTTGTAGGCTGCTATGTTGGAGGTTTTTATTTTTTAGAGAAATGTAATGCAATGATGTTCTTTTGTGCTGTGCTACTGGAAAATGTTATGTTTTGATTAACTAGAAATTTAGACATCATCGAGGCCTGGCTTGATGGATCACATTTTGCTTGCTCGCTCGATTAGTTCACTTAGTAGGTGTGCATGTGTCATGTACTGACTGTATAAGGAAGGTGGAAGTTCAGGTTCCTGGATGCAGCGGCTCTGCTACTGAGACTGGAAGGGTTACAAAGGTAGAGGACTTTCTCAGCTCGATTTGTTGTGTTTATTCATTTGTTTGTTATGTGTTCCCTCACTGATCCGTCAAACATCCACTGCAGTCACCGATCCTGCTGGGGTTTTACGCAAATGTGTAATTCATTCAGCAGCAAAACAACAAAACACAGTGTCCTCCCAGCTGTCATCCTCCAACTAGAAGGTGAGATGTGGATGGAGAGAGGAAAACAATTATGAGAGGCTCTGTATGATGTGCTTATGGAGTTTGAATTTAATTTAGTATCTTTTCCCTTTATCTTTGCTTCCTGAGATACTCCTTAGCTGTTTAACTTGAGGCAAGTTACTTAACTTCTCTGTGCCTCAGTTTCCTTAGTGTCAAATGGTATATCTATCAGTATCCAGTCAAGAATATAGCATGCACTGCGGGTATTTCCAGCAGAGAGGGATTTAATGCAGGAAATTTGTTTGGGAAGAGGTAGAGGAGGAATGGGGAGAAGAGGGTGACTCAAGGTGAGAATGAATTAGTTACCAAGCTATTGCTGAAAAAAATTCTTTGAACAGGATATCCCCAAATAATGGAGAAACATAATCATTAGAATTCAGAATAAGATGCAGGAGCCCAGCCTACATGGGCTGCTGATCTGCTGGAGCCACTATTGGCACTCCTGCTCTCAGGTGATCCCTGCAGTTGGGCAGAGAGAAACTGCATTCCCACTGCCACTGCTGCCACTGGGGAAGGCACCGACATAAGCAGGGGGAAAGCAAAACAATGAAACATGCAAAAGCAAACCCTCCCAATGGCAGAGCCCAACCTGAAGGAGCTGACCAGGGAGCCTGGAAAGTGTCAGGAATGAAGCTGCCAGCTAACAGGTAAGTACCAGCAATAATGGAACCTGCCTTCTACGGTTACTGTGAATTAATAAGTTAATTTGCGGGAAACGAGTAAACTCGTCATACCGCTTTTTATACCAAAGCTCGGGAGACGAGTTTTTTTCCAAAAACGAGTAGAGACAGATTCTGTCAAATATGGAGGGCCTGGCATTTCAACGACAACGAAAATGTGCAAGACAACTCAGATAGACTTTGCAAAGTGAGACCATTATTGGATTTCTTTCTTCCCGTTATGACGCAATTTGGCGGGAAAATGCCCGATTACAAAGTGTTTTAAAGGACGCAAAGCCTTTTAGAATCATGCTTGGTACATAGTAAGCAGTTGCTGTTAGTAATTATTGCTAGTACTTAGTGCTCAAGGGAATCAGAACAGACACAGAATCGGATTTCCATTTGAGAAAACACAGTTGGGGCTGTGGAAGAGGATGAACACCAATGGGTCATACAAGAGGCATGAACTACTAGGAGGTGGTTGAATAACTGCAGTGACAAGAATGAAGAAGAGTGAATTGATTATACGGTTATTTAGGCAATAGAATTATCTAGACTTCGTGATTGACAGGAAGCAGGAGAAGGAGGGCAGTTCCAAGACGCTTCTAAAGCTTGAACATGGGCAATTATATGGAGAGTGGGTGGCCTCATCATTCATCATGTCATCAGGACAGGGGTGGAGTGCTTCTCACTGATCGTTGACTTCCTGCCACTAGAATAGTATATGGTAGACTATGTGTATGTGCTTGAATATTACATATTGAAGGATTGAGCAAATAAATACATTGCCTAAATCCCTCACTTGATTAAAGCTGAAATTGAAATAGAGAGAGTGGACACTTTCCCAGGGTTCTATAACCAATATGTAGCAAAGTCGCACACCTGGGTTTTCTTATGTCCATTGCACTTGGTGGTAACCAAACAGACCCCACCCAGGCATCATAACACCACAAACACACACACTCGTTGGCCCCTGTCCCAGCTGTGATCTTGGAATTGCTAGTGACCAGAATCCTATTTTTTAGGGGAGAAACCATGAGAAGGCATCACCCAGGCAGATTCTATCCCTACAAATAAGCATGATGGCTGCTAGCATCTGCACAGGACACTTTTCAGGAAAGAAAGGGAGATGAATTCCATGAACTAAACAAGCATGTGTGATCTACCTGGACAGTCGCTCTCTGTACCAAGATGTGGGATACACCTCCAAGTAAGATATGTCCCCTCCCCTCAAAGAATCTGTTATTAGGGACACGATCTCTGGATATATATGTTTCAGGAGCTTTTCTGGATTTGGGAAGGTGGAGTACTGGAAGAAGATAAGCAAAGCTTCATGTGGCACCGGGCCCAGCTCTCAGCGGCGGCTGCCACTTCTGGGATGTCTTTGAAAACAGAACAGGACAAGATCCGGGTGCATGGGAGGCCAGCCTGGCACCAGGACCTCTCTCTGTACCTCCCAAAGTGAGGTGTCACCTGGGATGCTTGCTTGAAGTGTAGGTTCCTGGGCTCTAAACCAGACCTACTGAATCAGGATTCCGTGGGGTAGGAGCTTTTTGCAAGGCCGTGTCTGAGAAATGCTTCCTCTGGCCTCATCGAGCCAGGACCTTCGCCTGTTCCTCTGTCACTGACTTGATCCTTCCCTGAAAGACAAAACTAGTCTCTCCCCTTATTTAATCCCTTTTACTTCACCTGGGTTCTCATCACGTAGTGTCCATGTCTGGACATGTGTGTGTCTTCCCACTAGTCCTGTTCGCTTTAGGATGAGTCGCTGTCTAGTTGCAGTTCCCCCACCTACAAGATGCATGGACCTGTGTTCAAGTCCCTGAATGGACTTGGCTTTCTCTAAACTCAAAGCATCTGCACATCTAAGTCCTCACATGACCAGTCTCTCCATGTCTTCGTTTACTCGTCTCTTAATCATCGCCCCAAGCAGCTCAAACGTGTCCTTTCCCTGGAACCCTTCCTGCACTTCTCAGAACTGCCACAGGTCCTCTGCGTTGCTGTTATCTGAGTGATTCTCTTTGCTGCAGGGTAGCTTTCTCTTTGGTGATCAGCCTCTTCTGTCTCTCATACTGGACTCCGCACGCCTGTGAAGTGAGAGAGCTGAATTGGGCTCTTGATAGCTTCAGATTTTGGTTTGTAAAGTAAGTATCTGAGTTAAAGAGCAGTAGAGTTGACCAGATTACTATATGTCCTGTTCTCTGGCACATATCTTGTCTTCTTGGGAAACAGAGGGATAGACTTTTACCTCCAGACCATGGTGCCATCTGCCACTTGTGTGCAGTGTGTCCCAGGGTGGGGTGAGTCCTGTTGTAACTTGGTATCCTTGGCCATTATTCCTACAAGGAGAGGGTCTTGGGGATGGAGGGTAAGTCCCACCATGGCTCAATGCCCTCTCCCAATCCTGGTTAACTTGACCCTAGGAAGTGGTAATGCAGCCTTTTCACCCCTCCTCCCGCAGTCATTGTAGAGACCACATTTTCTACCTTCTATCAAAGAAACAGAGGCCTGTCTCCAACACACCTAATCATGTTTTCCAGAATTTGGAGTGGAGTTAATTAGCTTAGAAGAGCATGGGGACAATGCTAAGTATTATTAATGACATAATTGACAGTTCCTTCCTGCAGAGGATGGGTGGTTCTTGGCTCCCTTGGCAGCTCTTAAAGGTAGATCCTGTTCTTCCCATTTTCTGTCTAACAAGCTCTGCTCAGTGGCTGGGACTCTGATCCCAGCCATTTCCTGGCTGGGTTGTTGCCAGGGAATGGGGCTGGGTTCCAGGCCCCTGCCAGCTTTGTGACAGAGAAAGTGGATGGACCCAGGCATGTCTCCTCTGTAAGGAAGGGAAAACCAAATGGATGCAAGGGGAAGCAGAAGTAATGTGGATGCAGCACATGTCATGTCCCAGGAACTCTGTTTGGTGGCTTCCACACTTATTCTCACTTAATTGAATCCTCATCATAGCCCCATAAGGTAGACATTGCTTTCCCCATTGTACAGATATAAAAATAGAGAGTCACAGAGGATAAATGTGCTGTCCAAAGACACACTTCTACTATCCATCAGAGATAGGAACTTTACTCAGCTTGGTTTGAGTTTAAAATGACTAGTGGTCAACCAACAAATAGAGTTGGTATAAAGTCTCTATAAGGATTCAATGGTGGAGACTTTCTTTATTGCAGGTTCTGTACATCACAGTATGTTCCCATACCCATCCTGACCCCAGCCCCTTTGGAATCCTCTCTGGGTTTAGTAATTGGCTTCATTGGGGATCTACAGCCCATACCTGTCCCATTCAGTTTCTTCCTCCTGTTTGTCAAGTCTCCACTGGGGACCCTCCTTGTCTGAATTTCTACAGCAAATGAGTGATGATTCTAGTTAATGATTAAGAGACCTGCCTTGGAGTGAGTGTACTTTGAAATCAAATGTGCAGCTCTGTTAATTGATAACTTTGTACCTTGTGAAATATATTTAACTATTCCATGCCTTAGTTTCTTCATCTCTAAATTGTCAAGCATCAAGTAGCCTGACATAGCCTATGACAATGAATTAAGGGCTCCCCTCTGTGCTCTGATAATGCCCTGTATGCTTGCTTGAATGGTCACAATCACCACTCATGTTATAAATGCCTATTGTACTTGACTTCATTATAAGCTTTGTAAGAACAGGTACCATGTGTTGTTCACCGTAGGGTTCCCCAATAACCAGTATGAGTCCTGGCATATGGTGAGTCTTCAATTAAAGTTGGTTGCAAAAGTGAGTGTGGATGAATGAATGAAATGATCCTTAAATTGAGTTTGAAAAGATGAGTAGGTGCTTGCCAAACAGAAAAGGGGACAAGAGGGTGGAAGGAAGGGCAGTGCAAACAGAGGGGGCTGCATGAGCAGAGGTTTGGAGGCATGAAGCATTTGGGGACATTTGAGGGGAACTGAGAGCAGCTAGAGACAACTTTGGGGTGCAAGTCAGGGAGGCAGAGCAGCATGGAGCCCAGGGCCCTTCTGCTTCTAGGATCAATGCTTCAGAAGCCTTCATCCTCCACCACTGAGGCTTGAAGGAAACAAAATATTGATTTAGCTTGAGGAGGCTTTGGTTTGTTCCAGTTGAGTCACTTCAGACCACGCGCTGATTTGGTCACACTTTGAAACCATCCAGTCAGTATATTTGTAGAAAAAAACCCCACACAAATAAAAACTACTTTTGATTCAAGAAAACGAAAACATGTTTCTTTAATTAAAAGAAGCACTTAAAACCATTTTGGTGTTTCTGTAATTGTCATCCACCATTCAAACTAATGTATCTGTGCTGCCAGGAGCGGGATCTTATTACATTTTTCTTCCCACATGTTTGGGGTTCCTAGAATGTGAATTTTATCCACCTTTGAAATTTCAGGATGGTGATGTTTGATTTTCCTTCCCTAAGCAGGGAAGAATTATTTGTCTGATTGATGGGGTAGGAATTTGTCATATGTTAGTTGTGGTACATTTACACAATGGCATACTACTTGGCTAAAAAAAGAAGTAAATCTTACTCTTTGCAACATTATGGGTGGACCGGGAGAGTATTAGGCCAAGTGAAATAAGCCAGTCAAAGAAAGATAAGTACCTTATGGTTTCACTTATATGTGGAACCTAATGAACAAAATAGACTAACAAAATACTTCAGAATTTTTCAAACCGGGGTTGTTACTAATTAGAGGTCAAGAATAAAATACTGCAATTTACAAATGAAAAAAAAAAGGAAGGATATATGCATCCCTTTGTTCATAGCAGCACAATTGACCATAGCTAAGATTTGGAAACAGCCTAAGTGCCCATCAGCAGATGAATGGATTAGAAAACAGTGGTACATCTACACAATGGAATACTATGCTGCTGTAAAAAAGAAAGAATTCTTACCATTTGCAGCAGCATGGCTGGAACTGGAGAGCATTATGCTAAGTGAAATAAGCCAGTCAATGAAAGAAAAATACCACATGACCTCACTTATTTATGAATAATAAAGACCATTATAAATTGATCAACATAAACAGATACAGAGGCAGAACGGCATTGAACAGACTGTCAAACTATAGCTGGAAGGTGGGGGAGGGTTGGGGGGGAGTTAAGAGATCAACTGAAGGACTTGTATGTATGCATATAAGCATAATCAATGGACACAAGATACTAGGGGATAGGGGAGGAGGGGGAAGTCAAAGGGAAAAAATGGAAAGTTATTTAAGATTCTTTGTAATACTTTAAGCAATAAAACAAAAATTAAAAAAGAATACAATAAAGATTGAGATTAACATTACATAAATATTAAAAAAAACATTGTAATTATAGTTTCTGAAAACTTTTATTTCAGGGTCTGTGTGTGCTCGTGCTCCTGTATGTGTGTTGGGTCACGATAGAAAACATATTTCTTGTTGTGGGTCCTGGTTAACACTTTTTAAACCTCTGTGGTAGTTGGTGTCCCTCAACTCTGATGGACTGTTATAGGCCGTCACTCCTGCACGGTCTGCCTGTCTTCACTTTCTCAGGCCACGTGGCCTGTTTAATCAGTGTGACCTTTACTCTTTATGCTTCATCTTCAATATAGTAGACACAAGTGGAGCCAGGGCATCTTCTTGAGGCTGGTCCAGAGGCCCATGGTTTCCCTGGCCACCTATTAGGGTCAGTGGATTGGAGTCAGGCTGAGGTTTTCCATGCTGCAGATGCAGGAGTGAGTCTTTACTTGAGGGAACAGGTCCCAGGAAGTGGTTAATGCACTGACAAGAGCACGCAGCCAGCCATGTGGACCAGCGGGGGCTGGGAGGCAGCCCTCCCTGTATGTGCCAAACTGTGTACCCACAGGACTGCTCTCACCACAAAGGACACCTTTTTCTATTGCATACAAAGCTTCCTCCATGGGCCTTGCTACTTTGTGGAGTCCACCCAAGTTAGGGTGGTTGTCTAGACTCAGGGCACCATGTACAACAGTTCCTTTCGGACAGCAGATCCAACCTGTAGTTCTTCAATCCAGCTTCCACGATGAAGGTGACATTCCATTCCCTAGCTGACACTGGTGTTTACTCTCAATGGGTTTCAAACTCAGAAAATGAAGTCTTATAATTACACTCTCTGAGAAACCACAGCTGTGTGCACACTTAATGAGGGGTTAGCGTCCAAGTCCCCCACCCGCTTCCGGAAGTCTGTTATTAAAGCTATTGTCTCTTACAATCGGAAAGGTAAGACATGCTATTTGGGCCTGGTTCAGTCCCATACATTTCCATGGATTTTTCCAGTTTGGACTTGCTTTTTCCTACTATTCTCAACTGATGCTTCAACTCAGAGCTGGAGACTCTGATTTTTTTTGAGTTTATTCTTTCCCCTTTCTTTTTCTTTCCTTGAAACCTGTTCTTTCCTTTCTTTTTTCTTTCCTTTCTGTTCCTTCCTCAACTCTCTCAAGTTCCCCCACCCCTTTCCTTCCTTTAGTATTTACTGAGGACCAACATTGGTTAATACCTGTCATTATTCCATTAGGGTCACACCATTCCCTAAACAAAAACTGAATGCCAAAAAGAGCTTTAAGTGACTCTTGTCTTGTGATTCTAGTCCATGCCTCTTCTATTTTACATGGAGAGTTTATTATGATTATGGGACACACTTCAAATCAGATACACATGCATTACAATTTATTTTCTACTATAATGCATTGGTTTATCTTTATGAGCCTCAGCACCTTCATATTTAAATTGGGAATAAGTTGGAAGAACTCACTAGAGATTGCGTTTTTTCCCTTCTTTTTAATGAAGCTGCCAAAAGCACCTGGTACTTTCAGAAGAGGTGGAGGTAAAATGTCGCCTTTCTGCTAAAGGTTGGGCCAGTTTGCTCAAGGGGCCCAGGTGATCTTTTGAGTAAGAAAGGATTGCTACCTCCTTCAATCTCTTCTCCAAAGACTTCCAAGGTTGACAGAACTACCCGGTGGGCAAAGAGAACATGTCCTTCTCTAAGGCAGGCAAATGGGGTGTAAGATATAAAGTCAGTTTTCATATTGGTAATTTCGTAGAAATTACCACAAACTTGGTGGTTTAAGGTAACAGAAACTTATTCTCCCACGGCTCAGGAGCTGGACATTTGAAATCATGATGTCAGCAGTCCCAAGCTTCCTCTCAGTGCTCTAGGGAAAAATTCTTCCCTGCCTCTCCCCAACTCCTGGTGGTTGTTGGAGATCACTGGTGTTCCTTGGTTTCTTAGACACATCACTTCAATTTCTGCCTCTGTCATCACATGGTGTTCTTCTGTGTATCTCTTTACAACTGACCCTATTCCCCTCTTCTTATAAAGACACAGCTACTGGATTAGGGTCTAACTAATCTACCTAATCCAGTGTGAATTCATTTAACTTGATTCTGTTTCTAACTGGCATCAGATGAGAACTGGTATGATGCCTGTAGATCTATAAGGTGGTAGATGCTGAAACCAGCTCCTTCTGAGTCTGCCTTGTACCTGAAAATATCTTTTGGGAGGACCTGAGCTGAAAGAAGTGGTAGTGAAGCCATCCTACTTAAGGTTCCATATTGTTTGGATGTGGGATCCTTATCATGGAAGTGAACCAGCTCACCCTCAGAGAACCATTGTCCTTGCTCTAAGAACTGTGACTTCTCTGGGCGCCAAGGACTCTGACGTGGCTTCACATTTTGGACTTGGCCTGCTGTTCCCAAACTGTCTTCTATTTAGCAACCAGCATGCTCTTTACCATCACAGACAACATGCCCAGATAGACACTGAGTTGCTGACTCTGGGTTCTACTCCAACTCCACCCATAATAAAAGAGAAACATGCAAATTGACCACACCTCCACTACACCCCAAACCATGCCCACCAGCCAATCAGAGTGACTATATGCAAATTAACCCAACCAAGATGGCTGCCGGCAACCACAGAGCTGGAGCAAGTAGGAGGTTTGGTTGCTCCAGCAATGGAGGAAACCAAGCTTCCACCTGCCCTGGCTGGCTATGGCCTCTGCTCAAGCCAACAAAGTTTCAATTATAGAAGATAAATAAATCCCAGATACCTGCTTCCAGCCAGCCTCACTGGAAGCCTGGATCACTGGGGGCCCTGGGCAGCCTGTGAATAGCCAACAGCCCCTCACCCAGGCTGGCCAGGCACCCCAGCAGGACCCCCCCGAAAGGGGATGTGGCCAGCCTGCAAATAGCCATCAGCCACTCAGGCAGACTAGCCAGGCACCCCAGCAGGACCCCCATCCTGAAGGGGGTGTGGCCAGCCTTAAAACAGCCCTCAGCCCCTCACCCAGACTTGCCAGGCACCCCAGTGGGGACTCTCACACTGAAGAAGCTGTGGCCAGCCTGCAAACAGCCATTAACCCCTCACCCA
Organism: Murina feae; assembly: GCA_004026665.1. Classification (NCBI taxonomy): domain Eukaryota; kingdom Metazoa; phylum Chordata; class Mammalia; order Chiroptera; family Vespertilionidae; genus Murina; species Murina feae. The sequence continues at coordinate 69,325 of PVJC01003129.1, forward strand.
GGCTGCTCAGGCACCCCAGCAGGGACCCCCACCCTGAAAGGGCTGTGGCCAACCTGCAAACAGCCATCAACCACTCACCCAGGCTGGCCAGGCACCCCAGTGGAGACCCCCACACTGAAGGGGCTGTAGCCAGCCTGCAAACAGCCATCAGCACCTCACCCAGGATGGCCAGGCACCCCAGTGGGAACCTCACCCTGATCCAGGACACCCTTCAGGACAAACCAGCCGGCCCCCACCCATGCACCAGGCCTCTATCCTATATAATGAAAGGGTAATATGCAAATTGACCCTAACAGCAGAACAACTGGAAATGACTGGTTGCTGTGACACACACTAACCACCAGGGGGAAGATGCTCAATGCAGGTTCTGACCCCTGGTGGTCAGTGTGCTCCCACAGCAGGAGCTCTGCTCAGCCTCAAGCCAGGCTGACAGCTGCCAGTACAGCGGTGGTGGGAGCCTCTCCCACTTCCTCAGCAGCGCTAAAGATGTCTGACTTCGCCTTAGGCCTGCTCCCTGCTGGCAAGTGGACATCCCCTGAGGGCTCCCGGGCTGCCAGAGGGATGTCTGACTGACAGCTTAGTCCTGATCCCCTGGGGAGCAGGCCTAAGCCAGCAGGTGGACATCCCCTGAGGGGTCCCAGACTGTGAGAGGGCACAGGCCAGGCTGAGGGACCCCCGAGTGCACAAATTTTTGTGCGCTGGGCCTCTAGTCTATATTATAAAAGGCCTATGGCCCTAATGCCTTAACAATCAAAGACCTGCGTGGGTGGGTGGGGCTGCGCAATTTCACACCACTGGGCTTCTAGTACAATAATAATATTCTGACAATTACAGTAGAGAACACATTAAGAAAACTTGCTATGTGCCCAGCATGGTTCGAAGTGCTTTCTGTGTGTTAATCCATTTAATCCTCATGAAACTCCTTTGAGGTAGATGCTAGTGACATCCTCACCTTTCAGTTCAGGGCATTTGAGATGAAAGGATGTGGATCTGGGCTCTGCTGGGTCCATCCTGCCATTCAGATGATGAAGAGAGGTATACCCAGCCCAGCCTCAGTCCTGACCATCCCCTGCCCTGTGCTTCTGCTTTTTGGTGCAAAGTCCCCCACCGGCAGGATGGCCTGTGGTATGGCCAAGAAGCACTGTGGATCCACAAGTATTTAGCTTAGTATTTACACTGACTGCCCAAGTCAGCAGGGGACACCCTGGTTGGCAATAGCCCAGATCTTCCTCTTGGGTACCTCTGTCCCAACCAAATTCTTTCACTACCAAATTTCCAGCTAGGCCTTCCCCACCAGGGATCATGCTGGGTCACATGTACATGTGTTTTTGTTTCTTCTTATTATTATTATTATAACATTGTCACCTTGAAAAAGGGATTACCAAGGTAACCAGGAATGGCAGGTGCACAATCTTTATGGAAACTTAAGCTTTACTTAATCGGATTATGTATTCTTGGCTCACTCCATTCTTGTGATGACAAAAATACTTTGTATTTTTCTCACAATGTCTTTTGACCTTAAAACTTTTTCCAGATTTACTAATTCAGTTTTTTTTTTATTATTGTTATCTATAAACATGAAAGCATCCCAACCTTCAAGGAAATGGATAATCCTTTAAAGCCAAGCTTCCCCTCAAAATTGAGCATCTGGGGCTTCCTGCACGTCTGAAGGGGGAAGAGTTAGTGCCTAAGAAGGAGATATGTGGACCTTATACCACTGTATACTCTGAGAAGTGACTTGGGGACAGCAACTACAACTTAGTCAGCAAAGAGGGACCCTCTTGCTAAAAAAGACAACCATTGCCTTCCATTTTCCCAGTGGTTAAGAAGAGATCATGTTTTAATGTCCCGACTTCTGCCATTTATCATGTCATGTTTTCCATTTCTTTCTTTTTAAATAAATATATATTTATTGATTTCAGAGAGGAAGGTAGAGGAAGAGAGAGATAGAAACCTCAATGATGAGAGAGAATCATTAATTGGCTGCCTCCTGCACGCCCCCTACTGGGGATAGAGCCTGAAACCTAGACATGTACCCTTGATTGGAATTGAACCTGGGACCCTTCAGTCCATAGGCCAGCACTCTATCCACTGAGCCAAACCAGGTAGGGCTCATGCTTTTCTTGAATATCTATAAACTAACTCAAGTCTATATACCTGAGAGAAGTCCAACAATCTTGCCAAGGCTTCTGAAAATTCTTACCTTTCTCCAAAGTACCCCATTATAAGGCTCTTCTTACCTTTAATGACTCTGTTTTCTAAAAGAATGACAGGTGATTGTCACAAAGAACCAAACACATCTGTTAAAGTGAGTGCTGTATCTGATATCACTCTTCCTAATTTCCTTAGCCATCCCAAAGAATAGAGTATTTTTAGCTCAGTACTCTAGGTCCCTTCCTGGCACTGTGTCCTGGCAATTGGTCTCTCCCTACAGACGTTCTCCCTATGTATTTTTTTTCCCACTTCCAAGGACTCAATCCTAAAACCTCCCCTGCTGAGGAGTGGGGGCTGGAGTGGAACCAAAACTCTCTTCACTTATTTTTCAAAGCACTTTATCTACCCTTTGCTTCAACCTCCTCCTTCCAGCTCAGAGCTGAGGCTTATCATTCCTAACATATAAGGACACTGCAGTGTTTTTCTAAATTAATGAGTCATGCATCAGGTATATTCACTTTAAGCAAGATGGCAACTTTGAAAAAATTATTTTACATCCCCCATTTAAAAAAAAAAAAATATATATATATATATATATATATATATATACTAATAAAAGCGAAATAGTAAAATTAATCGTTTCATGAGATGGGTAAGCCACGCCCACCAGCCAATCAGAGCGGCTGTATGCAAATTAGCCCAGCCAACATGGAGGCCGCCACTCCCGGACCTGAGTAAACGGCTGTTTCCATTGCGGCAGGAGCGAAAGTGAAGCTGCGCCCGCTCAGCTCAGCTCCGATTAAACTGCCTCTAGTGAAACACAGATTTGAAACAATATAACAATCATAGAATCCTCGGGAGCTGAAGGAAAGAGCAGCCCAGGCCTAACCAGTAAAAGTAACAATTGTTTCATTATAGACGCTGCGAGGTGAAGCAGAGGAGGCTTCGTTAGTTAGAAGGCCGCCTTAAAGGAACAGTGTATCAATTATAGAAGTTAACCCCAGGCCTTAAAGGAACAGCATCAATTATAGGAGAGAAACCACAGAAACCTGCGTCCAGCCAGCCTTGCTGGGACGTTGGGTCAATGGGAGCTGTGGGCAGCCTTAAAGCCCCTCACCCAGGCTGGTCAGGCACGCCAGCAGGTGGACATCCCCAGAGGGGTCCCAGACTGAGAGAGGGCACAGGCCAGGCTGAGGGACCTCCCGAGTGCACAGAGCGGCTGCAGGGCAGGACAGTGCAGAACCCAGTACCCGTGAGTGGGAAAGAGGCGGCAGGGTTGGAGGGCACCGGGAAGCGGGTAAGAGTTGGCAGGGGGTCGGTGGCCTGCTTGGTGGGCTTCCCAGGCCCTTTGCAGAGCATCGGGGAGCGGGTAAGAGGTGGTAGGGGGTCGGTGGCCTGCTTGTCAGCTGTCCAGGCCCTTGGAGGGGCATCGGGTAGCAGGAAAGAGGTGGCAGGGGGTCGGTGGCCTGCTTGGCAGCTGT